>PVLC010039726.1:0-11539 GCA_004027655.1 Graphiurus murinus
ACGCCCTCAAGCACGTGATGTAATTACACAATCATATCAAGGTCACTCACCAAAGTGAGCCTGAGGGGGAGGGAAGGGGAGGGGATTGGGGTGGGAATTGGGGAAAGGGTCAAATGACAACTGTGTGCAAATATGTTGTTAACAATCCGTACGCAACAAAGATGTATGCTATATTGCACGAATTACTACAATAAAAAATTAAAAAAAAATAAATAAAAAAAAAAAAAAAAAAAAAAAAAAAAAAAAAAAAAAAAAAAAAAAAAAAAAAAAAAAAAAAAAAAAAAAAAAAAAAAAAAAAAAAAAAAAAAAAAAAAAAAAAAAAAAAAAAAAAAAAAAAAAAAAAAAAAAAAAAAAGTTGAAATGTAGGGTGAAACGTGATGAAACAGAGAAGTGCCTGGAGTTCGTTGGGGGTACAGAGGAGAAAGAACAAATTTAAAACTACAATAAAAACAGAAGAAAACCAGTGCCTTTAAAATTAAATAAATTAATTTTAGGACAATAAAAAGTGAAGTCATATTTAGGTATATATCACATTAATTTTAAAATCTTGTTCTATTGACAAAAGAGTACTAAAACATTTAGAAATGGGTGAGTGTGAAGTAAACAAAATTTTTGTTATTAACGTTAGTGGTTTTCAAGTCCTATGATTAGGCTGTCCTAATTTTTCTAATATAAGTAATTTTGGGACAGCTTTCATTGCAATCAGATAATCATAAATATAACATTTTATTCCTTCATTTGTGGTAATATATATACATAATATTCAGTACCAGTTGGTATCAAAGTTTTGGTTCCCCAAGATGAAATTATTAAAATTATATAAATAGTTGAGGCTCAAAATTAAATACAAAATCTGTTTTTAAAGCATGTTCTAATGCCCATTAACAGGTTCAAACTGCAAACGTATCCTCAGTGGCCCTCAATGCATCAAAAAGGCAAATCCCTGTCCCAGTTCTCAGGGTAAATGACAAACAATCGCTTGTATAACTAAATACTAATTTCTAATAACTCACCAGGTAAGTTTTTGGTTACTAAGATGTAAGGTTGATAAATTATTTTTAAATCCCTGTATCCTATGGAAAAGATCGATTGCCATTCAGTACTTGTAGCCTTGTAAACATCTAAAATAACAAACAGAATTCGTTCATCAAATCAGACTCAAGACTCAGAGATCTTAACGATTATCAAAATTTGCTGCCAGATATGGAGCACATGCCAATAATCCCAGTACTTGGGAGGATCACAGGCTTGAGGACAGTCTCAGCAATGTAGCTAGACTCTAGACTTTCAACAATCTAGTGAGACTCTGTTTAAACACAAAAAAATAAAAAGGGCTGAGGGTATAGCCTGGGGGTAGAATGCGCCTGGGTTCAATCTCCAGTATAAATAAATAAATAAATAAATAAATAAATAAATAAATAAATAAATAAATTGCTAATAATTTCAAGATTAAGGGTATTTGTGAAGAACAAGAGAAGCAGGGAGGTATTTAGGACCAGCTTTTGTATTTTTTTTTTTTTTTTTTTTTGCGGTACTGGGGATTGAACTCAGGAGCATTCTACCTCCGAGCTATACCCCCAGCCCTATTTTTTACTCTTTATTTTGAAACCGAGTCTCACTAAGTTGCGGAGTGCCTCACTAGGTAGCTGAGGCTGGCCAGGAACCCGGATTCTCTGGTCTCAGCCTCCTGAATGCTGGGATTACAAGCATGCGCCACCACACCCGGCTCAGCTTTTGTATTTTTATCCTTTACCAGTGAAGAGATAAGTTTTGAATAAGGGTACAGTCTTTCACTTGCACATAACATGCTGCTTGTGTTAGTAAACACCTCCATTCTATTCTACAATGAGTGAACAGCCTCCATTTTATTCTACACTGAGTGAACAGAATAGGAAGAATTTTTGTGTGTGTGTGTGTGTGTGTGTGTGTGTGTGTGTGTGTGTGTGTGTGATGCTGAGGATGGAACCCAGGGGCATTCTACCTCTGAGCTATACCCTCAGCCCTATTTTAATATTTTATTTTGAAATACCAATTTGTAGAAGGCCTCACTAAGTTGCTGAAGCTGGCCTTGAACCTGAGATCCTCCTCTCAGCCTCTCACTGGGATTACAAGCATGCACGACCATGTCTGGCAGAAGCATTTTCCAGAGACCTCTACCCCATAAATTCATGGATCTAAGGCTGTGTTAACATAAGCAATTCTAGATAAGCCAAGTATGTTATGCTAAAAACATTCCATAGATAATGATTACCAATGCCTGTATTTATTTACTTGTTTTTAATTCCAGGAGATATCTCAGTAGCATATTACAAGGAGAGTAAACTGAGTTTTCTATCTTCTTCTTCCTAGGAGCATCATTTATGTGTATTAGGTGAACCTTTTAATAAATATATTAATTAGTTAATTCAAAATTTTGCACAAATATATTTCAAATATTTGTATCACATGTGGAACACTTTAAACATAAATGATCCAAATTACTCTGGCTAATGCTGAGAAAATTACTGCTCCATTCTTATGAAGCCTATAAATAAAACTTTTTCAATCTCATTGCATCTTCTATTAAAATAGGTCAAATTAAAATATCTACTGTCTATTATCTTCATGTGGAAATCATGTTATCTTATGAAATGAACAACAAATGTTTTGTATCTATTCCTTTCCAATCTTCAGTTTTTCCTTTGTAGTTTTCCCACTGCTGAGTAGGAGAAGGTGAATGGGTGGGTGTTATTAAGAAGATTTAGAAGTCATTGGACTGCAGTCTTTTTTTTTTTTTTTTTTTTTTGCAGTGTAACTTACACTAGCCAAAGCTATTTCTCAACAGTGGCATCTTTTGATATATTACAAGAAAGCAATAAATTGGAAATAACAAAGCACTCTAGTTCAGCTTTCTCCAGTGGGAGGATGATTTTTCTATGAAAATGTGTTTAAGGATGCTGTTATAGGAAGAAAGCGGTACTCAAATTCTACATCTGAAAAAAGAAATCTGGGATTTATTAATGTTGTTTCCTCAAGCAATAATTGACTGCTGGCACAGATATCCTGAGACTCTCATTGGGCTTAATTGGCCTCATTTATTTATTTATTATAAATAGTGCATATTTTTTAATGAGAGCAATGTGAGCTAGAGACAAATAAACAACCTTAACTCTCATCTTCAGACACATTTGCCTAAATTCCTGTCTACTAGACCTGATAGTTTACTAGTGAAAAATATTCCCACTGATTTGGATAGCTACTCACTTCTTTTCTTCTCTTTTTTATGTTAGAAGCAAACATGCACACACAACTAAATGATAGTTGGGCCTCTAATGTGATTTTCTATTCTTTTTGTTTTCACTTGTAATTGATCGACCCATAGCATTTTATCTGAAAGTCAACGTTTTTTTTTTCCCTACTGTCTTCTGCTATATTACATTAAAAAATTTCCTCAAAACACTAATAGAACTACCACATTACCCACATATTACCAGTTCTCCATAGCTTTCCAAAATAATTAAAGTCAGAATATTATAGAGATACATGCATACTCATATTTATGGCATCACAATTCATTTGGCATCACAATTCATTCATGGCATCATAGTTATGGAAGCAACCTAGGCAGATGAATGGATAAAGAAGAGGTGGTTGTCATATACATACAATAGAGTTTTACTCAGCCAAGAAGAACAAACTTATGTCATCTGCAGGAAAATGAATGGATCTAGAGATCATTCTAAGTGAAGTCAGCCAGACTCAGAAAATTAAGGGCCACATGTCTTCTCCCATATGTGGAAGCTAGAGAGAAAAGAAGGAAAGATAAGGACCTCATGAAAATTAGAAGAGAGACTAGTAGAGTAGTGGAAAGAGATTGGGCAAGGGGGGAATGGAGGAAAAGGGGAGGCTCAGGGAAGGATACAGACCAAATAATTTTATATATATAGTTGAATGTATCACTATGAATCTCACTATCACATACAATTACAGTGCACAAAAAGAAAATAAAAGATTTGTTCGTGAGAATATGTGAAATATATGTGAACAAATAAACATAAAAATAATTGAATATCATAAAAGTAGCTAAGAGCTCTCTCCTTGTGACAATCTTCATTTTTAAATATCATGGAAGAAAAATCAGTCACAGTAGAATGTTATGCAGGCTTCGGAGGTCACTTCACTGTCTTGTAGGGTTTGCTTTTCAATGACTGTGTACTTTCTTTGGTCATTAAAGTATTGTAGCTAACTAGCGTCTAACCAACACTTTAATTAGGTGTCTTAGAAACCTCAGCTTGTAAGCAGTTCCACTCAGTTAATTTAAGTGACCCTTTAAATATTCACAGTGCCCCTGCTTTTCTTTTAATTGTGTTAAATTTTTTAATAAAGCATTGAAGTAGGCATTAACAAACTGCTTGGATTCTCCACTCTTAACAATAGCAAGCTTATGACCTTGTGCTCTCCACATTTCTAAAGATAATCCATTATTTTCTTTTGACACTTTCACTTGCAAAATTATATTTATTTGTACCCTAATATTAAACATATACATTCTTAAAATGTATTTTCTCATGCCTATTTCATTATTGATTTAATACATTGCTTAATTTCAGTTGCTTTTTAAAAAATTTGTTGCTATCTGAGAATGAGCTAAACTTTTTAACTTTGGAAATACCTGTCATGTTTAAGTGTTATGGTTATACCAGTTTTATGAAAGTACCTGGGAAATTTCATTAGGTTTTGCATTTTAGTTTTTGTCATACAATTTATGCTATCAGCAATTGAACCACCAAGACATGTTGTCTTAATTAATAGACCAAAGTTACCTGAAGATTTACTATTTTTTCACAGAATTCCCTTATCAAAACTAATAGCTTGTAAAAAGTTTTCTAGGTTAGTGTTTCCAATGATGCAAAAGGTAAGGGATGGCATTTGGGTATATCTATTACTAAAAATCAGAATACAGTTCACATCTAATATATATAATAACCGTGGAATGACATTTATAAAGAAAAGAGTAATCTTGAAGAATCTTGCTGGTATTATTACCATTTTAACTTCACTGCTTGAAAAAAAATTTCATCAGATGATTTTCTGTATAGGTGAAAATGTCAGATAAATGTCATTTTAGGTAGTAGCCTAAGCAGTAAAGATGTCTTCTTATTTTGAACTCTAGCTAAATTGAAAGTATCTTTCTTCTTAATTTCAAAAGTTAAATAAGCTTTACATGAAATTTTAAGTGTCACATTCATTGTTTTAGTGAGAATATTGAACATGCTCTTTCCAGTAATGATTTCAAGTAATTGTGTAATAACTCTTATTGTGTTCTTGACTCAATACTTAATATATGCACTTGAAAAAGAATTTTTTTTTATTCATAGTACCTATTCATATCATATATTAAGCTACCAGCACTCTCTCTACATTTACAAATCTTTGAAATTAACTTAAAATTACTATGGAAGCCAGACGTACTGGTACACACTTGTGATCCCAGTGCTTGGGTTCACCGTCAGCCTCAGCTACTTAGTGAGGCTCTCTGCAACTTGGTGAGACCTTGTTTCAAAATAAAGAATAAAAAATAGGACTAGGGGTATAGCTCTGAGGTAGAATGCCCCTGGGTTCAATCCCTAGTACCGAAAAAAAAAAATTACGATGGAAATTATTTTAACATTATTTTTTCATGATGTTGATTATAAATGGACATATAAATAAAGAATGAAAATTAATGCTCTTAATCTTTAGACAAAGTAAGATCTACAATAGTATAGATATGACAAGATTCTTTAAGAAGTCAAAAGGTTTTATATTAACAATTTTTGAAAACCCCTAGTCTGGAGGATGGATAGTCTTGTTCAAAGTGCTCTGAGCATCCTTTGCTTCAGGAATATATTTTTTGTATAATACATTTTGTTTTGAGGGAAAAAAGTGCAATTAGATGTTTAAATACCATTACAAGTATACATTATATGAAACATAGTATTTACAATCCTAAATTCATTAACAAAAATATTTTAAAGCTAATTCAGTGAAACCGAAGGCTTAAGAATTTGGTAATATTTAATGAAAGGACCTATGAACCAGTGTGTTATAGAAAAGTACATTGATATTTAAGGTTTCAACACAGGAAAGCTTAAAATATTGTCACAAGTAGCTGCATAAAAAGGAAATAAAACATAAACTGCTAAGACATTTTGCCCAATTTGCAAACAACTGTTTTGGTATAGTAGAATATTTCAAATATGTAGAGAGTACAAATACAGAGAAGAGCAGAGTAATTTATTAAATGTCATATGTCTGGCATTAGTGCAAAGCATTTTATTTTAGATTTTTTTCTTCAATGAAAATGATCAGTTTTGTTAATCTTGATTTCATATAAGGCAAGAGGGACTCAGGGACATAAATAACTTAAGCTCATATCACAATAGGTAGTGAGTTTGAGCTTTGAATCTAGGTTCACCTGACCTTAATGCTATTTTTCTTGCTAGAGAGCTCCTAGTAGCTGAGCACTTCGTACATAAACACATCTCTTATTATGTTCCCTATTATATCATGTTTATTTCCCTGTCTTTCCTTGATCTCTTGATTTTGGTTTGGCATTTTATTAAACGTGTTATATCTACCTTTCACCAAATAAGAACTCCCCTTTGATGAAAAAAGAAAACCCAAGAGTTATGGCCTTACAGTTAGTGCCCTCCAACTGGCTAGAGATCAGAATTTTAAGACTTTGGTAAATCTACTGTTTTGGATAACCATGGCTTATGGTGATACTTAGCTGGGCTGAGAGAGCTAAATACATTTTCTTGTTTGCATGTTAGATTTTTCAGTGGTTAAAAACCAGTGGTTGAAACTGTTTTAACTTCTGTTAATTATTTTATTTATAAGGGAAATAATTAGATTTTAATTATTTGTGTGTGAGTGGGCATGCAACTATCCTTGGAAATGCTAAATAACAAAAGGTTCTTGGCCTTACTTCTGTTAATAAGTACCCTGCCCTTTCCATTTTCTAAATTCTCTTTTACATCATTCACTCTTAACCACATTGTGATCTCAATTAGAACACCACTCTCATTCTCAGTCAACCTCAAACTATCGACTTTAAAACATTCCCTGGCTCAATTTGGATTGTTTGTCATTTCAATTTTTTTTCTTCTGTCTTGACTCAATTTGCTTCTTTCACATTTCAAATCTTCTTTAATTATGACCTTTATTTGGGGATGACTTTGGCCTAGATTACCTTCCCACCTCATTGCAGATTTACTCTGTTTAACTTTCTAGAAACCCAGATCTGAGAAGGGAGGAGACACTTCTGCCTTACATGCTAATTACTGCCAATCTTTAGTCCACTTAGGTCATATCATTGCCTCTAGGAAACTTCCCTTGCAAGTCTAGGATCATATGAATTTACCCATTTTCCTGGATACTAATTGCATTACTGGACTCTCATATCATGTAATAGATGAAAATTTAGCTTCCCAGGAAAACAAATTTTGAGGTTAAAAATTATTCCTTTATGTTCTATACTTTATTGTTCATCATATTATTTCATTTTTTTAAAAAAATTAATGAATAATTAATAAATTAACCATCCACATTTGTCCTTTTTAATAATTAGCATAGACTTTTCATTGTGTCCCCTTTTTATGTGTGTATTAAGTAGCATCAGCTTCATGAATTTTTTTAGTACTTAAGTAGAATAAAGCAAGGGATCCTTTTCTCCAAGGTAAAAATTATGTTTCCTGCTGCATGAACCTGTGAAAACCGAACTGGGGCGTTAGAAAACATATCTTTTACCTCTTTGTATCTCTGATGAGCACTTTTGATCCTGGCGCAAAGAAAACATTCAACTGTTTGTTGGATAAATCAGAATAGGTGTTCTTTATCTGAAATAGGGTAGCAACGAAGTAAATTATCTCTTAAAAAGTACAAAATGAAATGACTGCAAAAGTCAATATGTTTTACTAAAAATGGAAAATATCAGACATTCTAATACCTGCAATTAAAAGAATATTATGTTATTGTCTACTGAGAAAAATGAAGAAAGTTTTAAATTGCTTTTCTGAAACTAATTTGCAGAAAAAGCATTCAAGGATTGATAATTATTAGTTTGCTGTATGATGGTAAAATATAGCAGTCCAAAACAACTGAAAAGATAGCAAATTACTTTTTCTTTTAACTTAATATGTAAATTACACAAACTGAAGAGTAGTCCATTGAAAAAAAGCCTATTTTTTATTACCACACTAAGCTAATAATTGAAATAATGCATTTAAAGTTAGAGTACTGTTAGGCTATAAGCTTGTCTGTAAAATTTCCTTAATAGTAAGTGCAAAAGTGCAAAAGGAAAATTTGTGGCAATTAAATATCTTAGTAGATTACCTTATTCCACTAATCAGATTTGGGGCTTTTTCAAAGAGCTTAGTGACTAGTCCTTATCATTGAAGTCATTGTGGTAATTTCCCCCTTCAAACATGAAGAGATAAATTTTTGGAGGGGGGTATTGGGGATTTAACCCTGGAGTGTTATACTTATGAACTACACCCCAAGTCCTTTTTATTTTTTATTTTGAACAAGGTCTTACTAAGTTACCACACACTGTTCTCAAATCCTCTCATCCTCTCAAGTGCTGATATTATAGGCCTCTGACTGGCCAGACACAATTCTTTAGGAATATCAACATTAGTACTTATGAAACAAGAAAATCCATACAGGTGAGGATTTTCCATGCTGAGATGCTGCCCCATAGTTAGAGCCAATTAACTAATTTTTGGATGAAATGCTAATATGTTTTAAAATCACTCAGATATTTAAAATACTTTAGATTACAGGACAGGAAGAGATAATTAGTTTGATAATTTGAAAGCTATCTAGCCTTGCCTGTAATCTTACCCTGTCTCTGCAGATCTAAATAAAAATCCAAAGCATCACTGAGACTAGTACTCTTTCAGGACAGTTGAAAGAAAAAAAAAAAAAAACAACTTGAAATTTAATTCTCATTAAATGCCTTATTCCAATCAATGTGAAAGGAAAACATTTCGGCAGGGAGAGGAAGATATTTCTCTGATTTCCTGATTCTAAAATAGGTCAGATGAACTGAGACTTTCACCTTTCCCACCAAAACTCACTCATTAGCAGCTCAATATTTACAAGCTGGACCTAGCATAGCCAATGTCTTAGAAGAACCATACCTTTTCCTTCTTACCCTCTCAGATGAAGTTCCTCAGGGAAATCCTACAGATTCTTCTGCTACCTAGTAAGGCATGCAACCTCAGGGAGCAGGAGGGAGGGAGAGGACTGAGCAGGGAGGAAAAGAAAAAACACCAGGATGTGACACTCAAGGGCCATCATCTAGTACTGGGCATAATGATCACAAAAAGTTCATATGATAAGAGAGTCTTCTGGGAAACTACATAAAAAGCTACTCATAAGTGTCATCTGAAGGCTTTACCAAACCTTTGGGTTAGGTAGGAAGCACCACCAGCTTTGAAAAAAAAAAAAAAAAGCCCAGAATTCAAAAATTGTTATCTCATATTGCAGATACAATCCTAGCAATTTTTACAACTGTCTATCTTCCCTGGAATCTAATTTTTTTCTAGTCCCCATTTTACAATTGCTGGGGTCCTCCCCCTTCAAGATCTTGTTCTGATTCCTCATGTGAATAACTTGTTTGTTTGCATGTTCACTAAGCTTTCTATTTCAATTCATACAAATTGAACTTTAATAGATTTTTTATGTCCTTTGGCCATCCAGGTTTATGTGTGGTTCCATACAACCAGAATACACCCAGTCTGGTATACTTCAGTTTTATTTCTTGACTTCTTGGCAGTAGATGTCCTCCCAGCTTCCAGTTGTGTTCTAAGATGAGTTGTAAAGAAAAGATCTCCCCGAATAGGTGTCATGTTAGTCAGCATTTTGTCACTGTGACCAAGATATGTGACATGAAGGTCTTACAAGAGAAAAGGTTTATTTAGGGTCATGTTTCAGAGTTTCAGTCCTTGGAAGCTGCCTCTGAGGCAGAAACAGCATGGCCGAATGGTGTGACTGAGAAAGATTGCTCAGCTCATGACCACTGTGAAGCGGAAAGAGAGGTGGAGGAAGGGAAGACAAGAAGATAAACTATTTTAGGGCATACTCCAGTGACCTATGTCCTTCAACTAGGTTGTACATCCCAGTAGTCCATTTAGCCATCAATGGATTCACCCATTGATGAGATTGGAGCCTCATAATCCAATCTCTTCTCAAAAGCCTCAAGTCTTAATGCAGGAGACTTTGGGAGCTATTCGAGATCTAAACTATAAGAGGTGCATTATAAATATTGTGATATTAACTACTTACATCCCATATATATGTCAGTTAGCATATGTAAATTTATATGCAAGTTGCTATTATATATTTTTTATTTACCCTTTACAATAAATTCATAAGATAAGTGTTGTCACCCTATACCTTCTAGGAGGTTTAGGCTTGCCCAAAGATATTTGATTGGTGAGTAGGAAAGTATAAGGATCTTCTGGGGACTAAAAATAAATGATATGGTTTTGGAAAAAATTTAATTAAAAAATTGAAACTATTGCTAGGCATAGTAGTCCAGCGTTGTAATCTCAGCACTTGGAGACAGGAAGATTGTAGGTTCAAGCTCAGCCTCAGCAATTTAGGGACATTCTCAGCAACTTAGGTGAGACCTTATTTCAAAATAAAAAATAAAAATAGGGCTAGTTGTATATTAGAGGTATAATGCCCCTGTATTCAATCCTCAGTACCATCACCACAACAAAAGTATTTAAATGACCAAGTCCACGTCTCAGATTAAAACATGTTACTAGAAAACAGAAAACTCCATTACTCACAAAGTAAAGTGAATTGTGGGGTGAAATATTTTTTTCTGTTAGTTGTAACTAATTACTCATGGCAGACACATGTGCCTGGCTATGTTGATCAGACGAAACAGATGATCATTAAAGTCCAGTATCATAGCATGAAATATGTCTATACATTCTGCTACTGCTATTTAATATAGAAATGTGAGAAAAGCTGTTCTCTGTTGGAAGGAAACTCACAAAATAAACAAACAACATTGTATCTATTAACACTAGCAAATGAGAACAGAAAATAGCTGACTTTGTAAACCATACTTTTTAACATACCATATGAATGATACAGTTCCCTTGAGGGTGAAAAAAATTAGCAATCTGTTCATATTGATTGCCAGAAAGTTCTTGAATTTTAAATATGAATACTTCCATTGTGACTGTGGAGGCTGACAGAACTAAATGTCTGAAATTTTTACCAGAACAATAATGAGACTAGAGTAAGGTCGCAGGTATTCCAGACTCAAAGTATATACACATATATGCAAATATCTTGCTGAAAATTAATATTTTCTTGCCAACTTTTCCCTATCACATTACTATGACCTTTATGCTAGAGCATTTGTTACTCCAGATTTAGAAATTCTGAAAGAACAAATGGTAGAAGGATTAAAAGACTATCAACAGTAGATAAATCATCACAGGTGTGGTTTGAAGGTATCTCCCCACCAGCAGGTGCTGGGAATGTAATCCAC
>PVLC010039727.1:0-14158 GCA_004027655.1 Graphiurus murinus
AGCCTGGATAGCATAAGTGGAAGGTCCATCTCAAGAATTTTCCTGCTCACTAGGTTCATGATCCATCATTACCTATTTACTTTGTCTGAAATGGGTTGTTTCACATATTTTGTCCAGGTTTCTAATTTTTTACTGTAGTAAGACCAATTTCATACAACCATCATTATCCTCAGAAGAGGGAGTCATCTCATCCTTTCCTAATTATCTCTCAATTTAGAGGAAATTATTGTGTTATCAACATAGTAATGGAATTTTGTCAGAAAGAAAGCACAGTCATTTGCCACATAATGACATTTCTGTCAACAAGGACTATTTGTATAATGGTGATCTTACAAGATTATATCGCCTAGTAGTGTTGTAGCTGTCTTAGTTTATGTAAGGGCACTTTGAGGTTCACATAAAGATGAAATCACTTAATGATACATTTCTCAATGTATCCCTGTTGTTATATACTGCATGACTGTAAATACAGAACATATTCTGAAAATATTGAAAAAATAGAACTTGTTCTTCCTTTGGCCATAATGTAGCCACTAATGGGATTTTTCCCTTTAACATTTTTTTCTCATCTGAATCTATTATTACTTTCTTGTGGTGTTCTTTACAAATTAAAGATTCAGATCCTGTAGAATCTGTATAGTATAATGGTGTTTTCATAGCTTCTAAGACAATAAGAATTACCTGTGGTATTTGTTAAAAATATATAGCTTGCTTTTCAGACATCTTCCCTAGATGTTCTGATATCCAAGGGTAATAGGAAAAGCCTAGAAATTTGCATTTCTAGAGATACTAAAGATATATATTTATTTATCAGGCAAATTTGGTAACACTAGTATACTGGTTGAAATGACAAGTGCTGAGGCCAGAGTGCACAGATTTGAATACTGATGTGCTATTAGGAGCCTATTGCCTTGGGTAGGTCCCATCCCTTCATTTTCCTCATGGCCATCGAGAATGATTGTATGTTTTGTGCTCTACATGAAAGCATGTGGCCAAGCTCACATGAATGGGCTGAAATCCAGAATTTTGTAAAGCCAAAGGAAAGGTGGTGTGTTTTTTTTATAATTGGTCTGATAATTTGTGAAGCCCCCTATGAAAAATAAAAATGTAGAAATGTAGTGCTCTTTGTTTAAAAAGCTCTCTCTCTCTCTTTCTCTAATTTACCATTCAATGTTTGTTTTCTAGAACAGTGGGGATGCTTACAGGACAATGCAGACTCTCACAGGTACACATGGCCCTGTCCTAGTGTCAGGGAGAAGGGTTCATTCTGGGAAGGACCCTTTGCTTAAATGATGGAAAAGAATTTCAGCATGCACCAGAGACATAGAGATTCATTTAGGAATGTAAGAAACACATTCAAGGGAGAATAGGGGCCCTCTCCAGAGTGAGAGAGGCACTTTTGGGGGCATGGCTCCCCTTTTATAGAAGACTTTTATGAAGGGTAGGTAGGGATGACATCAGTCAGCTAGTCACAAGATGAGTTAGGGTGTTTGTCATCTTTGGGGTCCTGATGGGGCCTTCACTATCTTCTCAATAGATATCTCTCCTTTTTAAACTATTCAAGCACAGCTAATTGTGCCCAAGGAAATTACTCTTTTGTTTAAACAGGTGAGATGGTTAACAGTCCCCAAGGAAATTACTCTTTTGTTTAAACCATTTATAGGTGGGATGGCTAGCAGTGCCCAAGGAGATTATTCTTTTGTGTGACCTGTGTTCTCTGATCAACAAATATCTCTCCTGCTTAACCATTCCTAGGTTGGAAAATTAACAATTCAAGGTATTTTGTGAGTGAATTTCCAGTATGGTGTCCACGTCCACCACCTTTCTGAATCTTTTGAGTGCTCTTTGTTGTCTGATAGGTATCTCTTTGAGGATAGTCAGCAGTGCGCAGGTTAATTATTAAAGGCATAAATTCCCCCAGAAACCTGGGCCGAAGAGGCCCAGTTTCTGAAGAGTAAGTGTGTAGGGAGATTTCCCCACAGGCTTCCATAGTAAAGCTATAATTTGTTTCCTTCATGTCTCCTTTTTACCTATTTCTTTTTTATTTTTATACTTTTATTGGTGCATTATAGTCTCACATCATAGTGCAGTTTATAGTGATAGTGACATACATGCACATAGTATTTGGTGGGCTTCCCCTGGCTCCCTCCCACTCCCCTTTCCCATGCAGAGTATTGAGATTAAGGTTCATATTCTCACCTATGTACACAATACCTATGTAATGCATAGTACCTATGTAATGCCAATGATTCCTTCATTGATCTTCCCTCTCCTCTCCTCCCCTTCCCCTAGACCACCTCCCTGGCTCCACTGGGGTTTCCCCTCCATTATCTGGAGTTCCTCTGGTATCCTGATTACTCCCTGGCTTCCGTATATTAGAGAAAACATATGACCCTTCACTTTCTGTGACTGGCTAATCTCACTTAATATAATGCTCTCCAGGTCCTTCCATTTTCTTACAAATGTCATAATTTGTTCTTCTTTATTGCTGAGTAGAATTCCATTGTATGTATATCCAATAATTTTGTAATCCATTCATCTTTTGATGGACACCTGACCTTGGTTCCATAATTTCACTATTGTGAAGTGTGCTGCTATGAACATGAGTATGCATATATTACTGTAGGTCTCTATTTTCAATTTCTTTGGAAAGATACCCAGGAGTGGTATAGCTGGATCATGTGGTGGATCCATTTCCAATTTTCTGAGGAACTTCCACACTGATCTCCATAGTGGCTGTACTAATTTGCAATTCCAACACTGAGAAGAGTTCCAATTTCCCCATATCCTCTCCAGCATTTATTGTTATTTGACTTCTTGATTATTGCCATTCTGATTGGGGTTAGAGGGAATCTCAGAGTAGTTTTGATTTGCTAAGGATGATTGCTAAGGATGTTGAACATTTTTTCATGTATCTATTGGCCATTTGTATCTCTTCCTTTGTGAAGTGTCTGTTTAGTTCAATTGCCCATTTCTTGATTTTTTTTAAAGTGTTAAGTCCTTTAAGTACTTTGTATATTCTAGATATTAGTCCTCTCTCAGGGGAATAGTTGGCAAAGATCTTCTGTTCTATAGGCTCTCTCTTTAAACTCTTGATGGTTTCCTCTGATGAGCTGAAACTTTTTAGTTCAATGTCATTCCATTTATTAATTCTTGTTTTAATTTCTTGAGCTTTGGAGGTCTTATTTAGGAAGTTTCTACCTGTGATTCTATGTTGGAGTGTTGGACCTATGCCCTCCTCTAGTAATTGCAAAGTCTCTGGTCTAATTTCCAGGTCTTTGATTCATCTTGAATTGACTCTTGAGCAGGGTGAGAGGTAGGGATTTAATTCCATTTTTCTACAAATGGATAGCCAGTTTTCACAAAACATTTGTTAAAGGCTGTCTTTTCTCCAATGTATGTGTTTTTGTCAAAAATCAATTAGCTATAAGTGTGTGGATTTGTTTCTGTATACTTTATTCTGTTCCATTGGCCTTTGCACCAAAACCAGGCTATTTTTATTACTATAATTCTGTAGCATAATTTAAAGTCAGGAATTGTGATGTGTCCTATGTGTTTTTTAATTGCTGAGGATTGCTTTGGCTATTCTGGGCCTTATGTTTCTCCATATAAAATTTATAACTGATTTTTTAGGTCTGTGAAGAATGGCATTCGTATTTTGATAAGGATTGCATTGACTCTGTAGATCATTTTTGGAAGGATGGGCATTTTGATAATATTTATTCTGGCTATTCAAGAGCAAGGGAGATCTTTCCATCTTCTAAGATCTTCAATTTATTTCTTTAGTGTTTTAAAATTTTCATTGTAGAAGTCTTTTACCTCCTTGGTTAGATTTATTCCTGGTATTTTATTATTTTCGTGGTTATTGTGAATGGTATTGTTTTCTGATTTCTTTTTCAGTGGATTCATGGTTGGTATATAGAAAAGCTACTGATTTTTTAAAAATTGATTCTGTATCCCCACTACCTGCTGAATTTATTAATTAGATTAATTAGCTCCAGAAGTCTTTTGGTTAAGTTTTTCTTTTTTCTTCTTCTGTTTTTTTTTTTTTTTGGTCTTATCATGTCATCTGTAAATAGAGATAATTTTAGTTTTTCTTTTCCTGTTTGAATTCCTTTGATATCCTTCTCTTGTTTTATCACTCTGGCAAGAGTCTCGGGTACTGTGTTGAAAAAGAGTGTCTTTGTGAAGGGAATTTCCACAGTTTTTCCCCCATTCAATATGATGTTGACTTTGGATTTATTGTATACTTCCTTAATGGTTTTGGAGCAAGTTTCTTCTATTCTGAGTTTCTGCAGTATTTTTAACATGAATGGGTGTTGAATTTTGATAAATGTTTTCTCAGCATCTATTGAGATGATTGTATGATTTTTGTCCTTAGTTTGATTTGTGTGGTAAATAATATACGTTGATTTATGTATACTGAACCAGCCTTGCATCCCTGGAATGAAATAAACTTTGTCATGGTGTATAATCTTCTTGATATGGTTTTGAATGTGTATTGCTAGTATTTTCTTTAGAGTTTTTGCATCTATGTTCATCAATGTATTCGTCTGTAATTTTCTTTTCTTGAGGGATCTTTATTTGATTTTAGTATTAAGGTGATACTGACCTCATAGAAGGAGTTTGGAAAGATTCAATCTCTTTAAATGTTATGGAATAATTTTTGAAATATTGAGTTTAGTTCTTCTGTAAAAGTTTTATAGAAGCTGGGTGTGGTGGTGCATGCATGCTTGTAATCCCAGCATTTGGGAGGCTGAGACCAGAGGATCCGGGTTTACAGCCAGCCTCAGCTACCATAGTGAGGTACTCTGCAACTTAGTGAGACCCTGTTTCAAAAATAAAGAATAAAAAATAGGGCTGGGGGTATAGCTCAGAGGTAGAATGTCCCTGAGTTCAATCCCCAGTACCACAAAAAGAAAAAAAAAAGTTTTATAGAATTCAGCTGGGAATCTGTCTGGACCTGGGCTTTTCTTTGATGAAAGATTTTTTATTGTTATTTCTATCTCTTTGCTTACTATTGGTCAATTTAAGGTTTCTATATCATCTTGGTTCAATTTAAGTAAGTTGTATGAATCTAGAAATTTTTCTGGGTTTTTCAGTTTATTGGAGTATAAATTTTCAAAATAATTTCTAATAATCTTCTAGATATCCCCACTCTTTGTAGTGATGTCTTCTTTTTTGTTTCTGATTTTAATAATTTGGGTTAATTCTTTCTTTTGTTGGACTGCTAAAGTTTTATCAATCTTGTTAATCTTTTTGAAGAATCAACATTTTGTTGATCTTTTGTATTCTTTTTTGTTTGTTTGTTTTCTATTTCATTGATCTCTGTTATCTCCTGCCTTTGGGATTAGTCTGTTCCTGGTTTTCCAGGTTCTTGAGGTGTGTCACTAGGTTGTTTACTTGGTGATTCTCTCTCTCTCTCTCTCTCTTTTTTTTTTTAATATAGGTACTTAGTGCTATAAATTTTCCTCTTAAAACTGCCTTCAAAGTGTCCTATGGATTTTGGTATGTTGTGTCTCTATTATCATTTAAACACTAGTAACTCTTTTTCTTTATTTCTTCCCTTATTTCTTCTTTGATCCAGTCCTCATTCAAAAGTGTATCATTCTGTCTCCATGTATTTATATAATTTTGTTTGGTCTTCCTTTTGTTGATTTTTACTTTCATTCCATAATAATCTGAAAAGATACCGGGAATTATATTACATTTCTTTTAAATTTTCTGGTACTTGCTTTGTGCCCCTATAATGTGGTCTATTTTGGAGAATGTTCCATGAGCAGCAGGGAAGAATGTGTATTCAGCTGTTGTTTCTTGCAAGCAGCATATAATTGGATTATGTTCTTTCATCCACATTGCCAGCCTCTGCCTTTTAATTGGGGAATTTAGACCTTTGATATTCAATGTTATTATTGAGAGATGATTTTTGTTTCCTGTCATTTTGGTTATATTTTCTATTTGATATAATGTTATTTCTCCTTTGCTTAGTTGCCCATCTGGTAGAATTCACCCTTTCTCTCATTCTACCCATTTCTTTTATTTCTTCTATCCTACCTCACCAGGACTTGGCATGTAGGTGAAAAGTGCCTGATTCCAACATTCCCTGTGCCCAGGCAGCTACCAGGAGTAGAGAGTAGCAGCACTCCCTGGACAGAGGCATAGCAACACTTCACTAGGCCCATCTTGGAAACCAGGGCTGGTGGTGTGCTGGGAATACACATGCACCGAAGGTCCACACAGCTGTCAGCACATGCTCCTTTGTCCCATCAGACTTTACTTACAGGTCGCAAATTTCAAGATGGTGCCCACTGAGCATATACATCAGACAAAAGAGCCCCTAATTGAGCATGATGTCCTAGCAAACTTCACTGGCTGCATGTCCACTGAGCTGTTATTGAATAGTGCATTTGTTCAATGCCTGAAATACAGTAAACACTGAAAAGTATCAGTTATAATTATATTTTTACAAAGTGTTCAACCTGAAAGCTCACTTCTACCTAGTACCTGGTAACACACATAGACTCACAAAAGGTGGGAATAGAATAATCTAGTAGCCTGATTCTGTGGAGCATTTATTTTATGAGAGGCAATATATTAGGCCCTAAATAAGTCACCCAATCTCTCAGCACAGAAACTTAGAGCCAAATTAGGAATGAGAACATAATAAGAAAAATACTAAGGCCAGTAGCAAGGGTGAGCTGGAATACAGAGGGAGCTGATAGAAGCTTCATCTCATAGCCTGGGGATGAGAATTAATATTTAAGCAGAGTCCTAAAGAACCAAACCAGTGGGATCTAATTAAATAAAAACAGAGGGTGGGAAATATCTTCTGAGTTTTGAATAACAATTACAAAAATCCTGAAACAACATGATGAGAGGAATTGCAAGAATTTCATTATTCTGATTTTTTTTTTTTTTTTTTTTTGCGGTACTGGAGATTGAACCTAGGGGCATTCTACCTCAGTGCTACACTCCCAGCCCTATTTTTTTATATTCTTTATTTTGAAACAGAGTCTTACCAAGTTGAGGAGGGCCTCACTAAGTAGTTGAGGCTGGCTGCAAACCCGGATCCTCTGGTTTCAGCCTCCCAAGTACTGGGATTACAAGTGTGCACCACCACACCTGGATTAAAAGACTAAATTTTTATATGAGCAATGGTAACAAAAGGGGAGAACAAGAAGCAAGTAGGGTTCAAAACTTGAAGGACATTTTAATGAATCTGAACTTTATCTCAAAGAAAAGTAGAGAAGGCAGTAGAGTTGGAAAAGTAATACTTAAAAAGTTTTAGACAAATAGTTTAATTATGATACTTGCATTTTAGAAAGATTCCTCTGGGGACTTCTAGGTATAAATAGAGTTGTGATAATGGATGTCTAATTTCTGCCTCCCAGAATCCTATGGAAATGGCCAGTTAGATTAAAAAAGGCCCCATAAAATAATGCCGTGGACTAGGAGAGTATTGTCCACAGTACAGCATTTAAGTTCAACAAAATTTGGGTAAATAATGAGATCGGATGTAATAAAACATGGAATATCTCTTAATATATAGATTAATGTGCTCTCTAAATAGAAATAATTTTTCTTCTGAAATATTCATGCTATGTTTGTGAAAATGAATCCTACTCTTGTCTATAAAAAAAAAATCTTCAATAAATTCCAAAGATTAGAAATTCTGCAGAGTCTACTGTCTGATCATGATGAAAAGTAAAAATTTAAAAAATGTAACAAAAGCATACACATAAATAATTCAATCACTCAGACCTTAGAAGAAAATAGAAAACCCACCTTTGTGTAGAATGAAAAGGTACATAGAATAAACAATTATAGACTATTTTGCAAGTGACCAATATGTATGAATGCATGAAAAAAATTAACAAAATGATTACTTTCCCCAAATATTCACTTTCATGATCTTTAAACCATTCCAGAGCATAGGAAAAGATGAGAAGTCTCCAGTTAGCCAGCTATCAAAATGCTAAACCAGAAACACCAAAATTACTGTTTTAGATTAAAAAAAGCTGCAGGTCAATCTCCCTTTGAGTATAAGTGCAAAAGTACTTAATAAATCATTAACAAGTTATATCAAACAGACTATTAAAGAATGATTATGCAGGACTAGGAAATGCTTATTCCAGAGATGCAAAGATGCCTTAAGATTAATCTATTTTAAATAAAATTTGCCACCATAAATTGCCAAAAAACCCCATAATATTATCCTGATAGATGCCCCAAAACAATTTATAAAATATAATTTCTATTGCTGATCAATTGCAAACATAATTCTTATAAAAATTAAAATATAAATATACCTTAACACAATGAATGATATGCATATTAAATATAAACCATAATTATGTTTAAATAATAAAACAGTAGAGACAATTCCATTAAAGTCTAGGACAAATTAAACATACTGTCTACCAGAGTTATCATTTAATAGTATTCTGAGAGTTCTAGAAATAGCACAAGAAAATATAGGACTTAAATATGGAAAGAAGAAAACAATTAATGTAATTTATAGATTATATGCTTGATAATCTGGAAAATGTGTAAGAAGTATTTAGAAATATATTAACATTAAAGAGGGCTTGATAAAGTGGTTAGTTACAGAATAAGTATATAACTGCTGGGTATGGTGGCGCACACTTGAAATTCCAGTACTTGGGAGACTGAAACTGGAGGATCCAGGTTCGCAGCCAGTGTCAGCTACTTAGAGAGGCTCTCCGCAACTTAGTGACACCTTGTTTCAAAATAAAGAATAAAAAATAGGACTGGGGGTGTAGCGGGGTGTAGCTCGGAGGTAGAATGCCCCAGTACCACAGAAAAAAAAAGAATAAGTATATAACCATTAATCGTTTTAATCTATAGTAAGAACACCCCATTAAGAACATGTGAATTATATCATTCAGATAGCATTAGAAGTATGCTTAATTTGTGAGAAATAATCAAACAGAAAATGGACAGGAGGTACATGAAAAACAGGTCATTCTTTGATGGAAACACTTTAATTAATGTAAATGCGCAGCATTTTCCTCAATTGATATAAATAATATTAATTTATAAATTTGATGTGATTATAATACAGTTGTCTGGAAGACATCAACATATAGATGAATACTGAAGCCAGTATTGAATCATTCAGGAAGATTTTGCAAAGAATTCTGAGAAAAATTGCATTGAAGTGATACCATTGGAGGCTTGGGTTGAGAAAGAGGAGACTAAGAGGTATCTGGGGAGTAAGAAAAAAGCCTAGAGTTATCAAATACAAGGAAGGAGAATATTTTCAAGAGCTAACATGTGGAAAAACTGGCAACACTAAAAGATACTGCTCTTGGCTGCTGAAGATAGGGGCCAGGTCGGGAGAGGATGCATTTCAAGAGAGAGGGAGGAGTCAATCAGGTTAAATGTTGCTAAGAAGTCAGAAAAACAAAGCTTCAGAAGCATAGCACTAAGGAGGTAGCTGGGATTTGGGTAAGAGATATTTAGATGAAGTAAGAGGGTGGAAGCCTGACCAAGAGGCAGGGGAGTGAGACAGAGATGAGGAAGTGGAGATAAGGAGTGAGTGGCCTCTACTGAGAATCCTGGCTGTGAGTGTGGTGGAGGTAGAGATGGTAAAAGCTACAGGGATCAAGGGGGCATTTTTCTCTGTAGGATGCATTCAAGGTGGCCTGACTTTAATGCTGATAAGAGAAAGGGCCTCTCCCCAAAGTGATCTACAGATTCAATGCAATACCCATTAAGTTACCAAGGTCACTCCTCACAGACATAAAAAAAGCAGTCCTTAAATTCATTTGGAATATCAAAAAGCCCAGAATAGCCCAAGTAGTTCTTAGCAACAAGAACTATGGAGGAGGCATCACAATACCTGACTTCAAACTCTACTACAAAGCCACAGTAATAAAAACAGCACGGTATTGGCACAAAAAGACACACATAGACCAATGGAGCAGAATAGAAGATTCAGAAACAGACCCACACACTTACAGTCAATTGGTTTTTGACAAAGCAGCCAAAAACATACACTGGAAAAAAGATAGACTCTTCAACAAATGATGTTGGCAAAACTGGATAACAGTTTCCATTTTCTGGAAAATGGAAATAAACCCCACTTTCTCACCCTGCACAAGAGTCAATACAAGATGGATCAAAGACCTGGAAGTCAGGCCAGAGACCTTGCAGCTACTTGAAGAGGGCATAGGTCCAACACTTCAACACATAGGCACAGGTAAAAACTTTCTCAACAACACCCCAAAAGCACAAGCAACTCAAAGGAAGATCAATACATGGAATTGCATTAAACTGCAGAGTTTCTGTGCAGCAAAGGAAACTATCAAGAATCTCAACAGAGAGCCCACAGAATGGGGGAAAAGTTTTGCCAGCTACTTTTCTGATAGAGGACTAATATCTAGAATATACAGAGAACTCAAGAAACTCACAGCTAAGAAAACAAATAACCCAATCAAAAAATGGGCAAAGGATCTAAATAGGCACTTTACAAAAGAAGAAATACAAATGGCCAATAAATGTATGAGAAAATGTTCCACATCATTAGCAATCAGAGAGATGCAAATCAAAACCACCTTGAGATTTCATCTAACCCCAATCAGAACGGCAATCATCAAAAACACAAACAACAACAAATGCTGGTGAAGGTGTGGAGAAGTGGGAACCCTAATACATTGTTGGTGGGATTGCAAATTAGTGCAACCACTTTGGAAAACAGTATGAAGGATCCTCAGACGAATGGGAATGAACCTACCATATGATCCAGCAATACCTCTTCTGGGTATCTACCCAAAAGAATGGAAACCAAACTATCAGACCAATGCATGTGTATCTATGTTTATAGCTGCACAATTCACAATTGCCAAACTATGGAACCAGGCAAGATGTCCATCAACAGATGAATGGATTACAAAGCTATGGGATATGTACACAATGGAATTTTACTCAGCCATAAAGAAGAACAAAATCATGTTATTTGCAGGGAAATGGATGCAACTGGAAAACATTATGTTAAGTGAGAATAGTCAGCCAAAAAATTGTATGTTTTCCTTAATATGGAGAAGCTAGGGAGAAAATGGGGCATAAGAGGGACTCCAGATGAAGAAGGAGAAACCTTAGGTGAGCAAAGAAGTTGACTTAACTGAAGGTGATGGGGAGAGGGGGACACCCTAATGCACATGATGTACTTTCACAGTCATATCAAAGTCAATCACTAATCTGAACCTGAGAAGGAGGGAGGCAAGGGAGTGGGGAGGGAATTGGTGAAGGGTTAAATGAGAAATTTGTGCATGTATGCCTTTACCACCTTGTACCTAACAAAGAGGTATGATTACAATTCACCAATTAAAAAAAATAAAAAAAGAGAAAGGGCCTGTCAGGAGAGGGGAGAGGCATGTGGACTCACAGTGGGGAACAGAGTGGAGTAAATGGTTCCATAGAGGAGGAGTAGAGGGAAGAAGATCTATGCCCAGTGGGGATGTGTCTCGTCCTAGCCATCTGTAAGGAGAGTAGCTGGCCAGTGCTTTTAGCTGAAGAAGGGAGGGAATGTGGGGAGCAGTTGCTTTCTGGAGCACATTCTCCATAGTCTCTGTTATAGTTTGAATCTTGAATGTTCTCCAAAGGTCTGTGTATTGAAAGCTTGGTTTCCAGCTCATGGTACTGTTGGGAGGTGGTGGCCCTCTAAGAGAGGGGGCCTAGTGGGAGGAAGGTAGGTCAGCAGGGGCATAACCTTGGAGGAGATTTTGGAACCTCAGTCCTTTCCTGTCTCTCTCTCTCTTTTTTCCCTGGGCACTATGAGATGAGCAACCTCATCTACCACATGCTCCTCACCATAAGATTCTACCTCACCACAGGCCCAAAAGCAACAGGGCCAAGTGACCATGGATGGAAATCCCTGACACCATGAGTCAAAGTAAACCTTTCCTTCTGATAAGTTGACTATTTCAGGCATTTTGTTACAGTGACGTAAACTTGACTAACACTACCATCTTACAGATAAAATTGAGAAGCATTGGGAAAGCTAGTCAGTCTTTTCAAAAACCATTGATAAATGAGAGAGTCACTTGCAAAAGAAAAAGAATGGCAAAATTTTGTGTGCTTACTCTCCTACCAATCAGACAGGCTATCCTGAGCAGGTTGCTGTATTGCTCCCCATAACTTGGTCATCTGTCTTCAGCAACCAAGGATGGTTACTTTTTAGGAGTTTCTCTCCTTTATCATATGTTAGATCTTAGACGTGTCCTGATACCTGTTTTTAAAAATACTTTTATTCATGTGATGTAATTATCACAGTGAGATTCAAAGTGATACAAACATACATGCACACATCACCTGTTGTATTTCCTGCCACATGCCCCCCTCCCCCCTCCCCACCTCTCTCCTCCCTTCTCTCTCTCCCTCCTTCCTCTCTCCCCATACATATTAATGAGATTGGTAGTGAAACCTTCTTGTATGGATATAACCTTATTTGAACTGTTCCCTTCCTCAATCCTCATTTCCCCTCCCCCCTCCCCCAGTCTCTTTCTATTCTATTGTTTTCTCTCTTCATTTGACTGAGTCCCTTTTGCTTCCTATTTTTGTTCTAGATTCCACATATGATAATAAAACATACGACCCTTGATTTTCTGAGACTGGCTGATCCCACTTAGCATAATATTCTCTAGTTCCATTCATTTTCTTTCAAATGACATAATTTTCTTCTTCTTTAAGGCTAAGTAAAATTCCATTGTATGTATATACCACATTTTTGTTATCTCTTCATCTTTTGACAGATACGTAGGTTGCTTCCATAATCTACTATTGTGAATTGTGCTACTATAAACATGCGTATGCATGTATCACTGTAGTAGTCCAACTTCAGTTCCTTTGGAAAGATACCAAGTAGTGGCATGACTGTGTCATCTGGTGATTCCATTTCTAGTCTTTTGATGAAGCTACACACTAACTTCCATCATGCTTATACTAATTTACAATTCCTCCAACATAAAAGTTTCTATTTCCCCACATCCTCATCAACATATATTATTACTTGTATTCTTTTTTTTTTATGGTACTGGGGCTTGAACTCAGGGGCATTCTACCTCTGAGTTATATCCCCAACCATATTTTTTATCCTTTATTTTGAAACAGGATCTCACTAAGTTGCGGAGTGCCTCACTAGATAGCTGAGGCTGGCTGAGAACCCGGATCCTCCGGTCTCAGCCTCCCAAAGCTGGGATTACAAGTGTGCGCCACCATGCCCGGCTTATTACTTGTATTCTTGATGATTGCCATTCTAATTAGAGTTAGATTGTTATGGGGTTCGGACTGTACCCCAAAAATAGAATACTACTCCAGGTTCGTTGATATTGTGAAAAAAAGAATTTTAACACATATCAAACTGCAACATCTGGCAGATTTATTCAGGAACAGGTCAGGGCGAGGAAAACTGGGGTGGAGGAAAGACGGGGAGTGCAGGTCTTAGGACATGGTCCCCCAATCCCGGGCAGGAGTCCAAGAGAGCGAGCTACACGTGGGTTCCCGAGGGTATAGAAGAGGGCGGGGTCCTTCCAGCCCCTCACTCTCAGTTTCCAAGATTTTCATAGGTTGAG
This sequence comes from Graphiurus murinus, assembly GCA_004027655.1. Classification (NCBI taxonomy): domain Eukaryota; kingdom Metazoa; phylum Chordata; class Mammalia; order Rodentia; family Gliridae; genus Graphiurus; species Graphiurus murinus. Next base: position 13,596 of record PVLC010039727.1, read on the forward strand.
CTCCAGGTGAGGTCTCGCTCCTCCTCTTTCCACGTGTGCGTCTCCGGTGGGCGGTGGGCTGGGCTATACGTTGTGGGCTGGGCTGTACGTTTCTCTCGGGCCGAACCAACATTTTCTTTTTAAGGGGTGGACAACACTCTCCGGATTTTTAAAAAGGCTAAAAACTATATTTCTATGAATTTTCCCGATACCTCTTTTCTACCTAACATATACACTTCTAATCTACCTCATCAAGATGACTTTTAGGTTAGTTTTGATTTGCATTTCCCTGTTTGCTAATGATATTGAAAATGTTTTCCTGTATTTGTTGGCCACTTGTATTTCTTCTTTTAAGAAGTGTCTATTCAGCCGGGCGTGGTGGCGCATGCTTGCAATCCCAGCATTTGGGAAGCTGAGACCGGAGGATCTGGGTTCGCAGCCAGCCTCAGCTACCTAGTGAGGCACTCTGCAACTTAGTGAGACTCGGTTTCAAATTAAGAATAAAAAATAGGGCTGGGGATATAGCTCGGAGGTAGAATGCCCCTGAGTTCAATCCCCAGTACCGCAAAAAAAAAAAAGTGTCT
>PVLC010039728.1:0-14159 GCA_004027655.1 Graphiurus murinus
GGTACTGGGGATTGAACTCAGGGGCATTCTACCTCCGAGCTATACCCCCAGCCCTATTTTTTAATTCTTTATTTTGAAACCGGGTCTCACTAAGTTGCGGAGTGCCTCACTAGGTAGCTGAGGCTGGCCGCGAACCCGGATCCTCCGGTCTCAGCCTCCCGAATGCTGGGATTACAAGCGTGCGCCACCACGCCCGGCTCTTGAGTGATAATTTTTCAGAGATAACCTCTGTCTGGGCGTGGAGGCATACACTTGTAATCCCAGTCCTTGGGAAGCTGAGACAGGAGGATCTGGGTTCACAGCCAGCGTCTACTACTTAGTGAGGCTCTCTGCAACTCAGTGACAGCCTGTTTCAAAATAAAAGAATAAAAAATAGGGCTGAGGGTATAGCTTGGAGGTAGAATGCCCCTGAGTTCCATCCCTAGTACGGAAGAAAGAAAGAAAGAAAGAGAGAGAGAGAGAGAGAGAGAGAGAGAGAGAGAGAGAGAGAGAGAGAAAGAAAGAGGTGGGAAAAAACTCAACAATAAGTGGGAAAATGTAGACAAAAGGGAAAAATAAAAACACCTTCGTCTAGAAGTAGTCAAGGAAGAAGGGGAGGGGGAAGAACCAGAAAAGTGGACTGCAATTGTTGTGATTGTCCAAACGAATCAAAGTGTATCGATTATCACAAGCTAAACAGATGTGGCTGGATTGAGTTTTTTTAAAAAATCATATTAAAGAGCCAAGCAAGATGGCATCTGAGGAACAGCCTCCACCACCCAGACACCGTGCACCAAACTACCTTCATATGAGCTGGGCAATCCGGGGGAGGGACCATAGTGCCTAAGCCAGCCAGATACCTAAGACATCGCCAGTGTTGGTTACTGCTGAACAAGCCACACAGACACTTTACTAGAGTATCCACTGGAGCCCGGTGCGGTGGCGCACGCTTGTAATCCCAGTACTTGGGAGGCTGAGACCGGAGGATCTGGGTTCAAGGCCAGCCTCAGCTACTTAGTGAGGTCCTCTGCAACTTAGCAAGACCCTGTCTCAAAAATAAAAAGAATAAGCGGGGCGTGGTGGTGCACACTTGTAATCTCAGTACTTGGGAGGCCGAGACTGGAGGATCTGGGTTCACGACCAGCCTCGGCTACTTCGTGAGGCCCTCCTCAATTTAATGAGATCCTGTTTCAAAATAAAGAATAAAAAATAGGACTGGGAGTGTAGCTCGGAGGTAGAATGCCCCTGGTTTCCATCCCCAGTACCGCAAGATAAATAAATAAATAAATAAATAAATAAATAAATAAATAAATAAATAAATAAAAATAAAAAAATCGGACTGCGGGTGTAGCTCGGAGGTAAAATGCCCCTGGGTTTAAACCCTAGTACCGCAAAACAAAAAACAACAACAAAAAATAGTACTGGGAATTAAGCTCAGGGGCATTTTAACTCTGAGCTACACTCCAGGCCTTATTTATTTATTTATTTATTTATTCATTCATTCATTCAGTTACTCATTTATTTTGTGGTGCTGGGATTGCACCCAGGGGCATTCCACCTCTGAGCTACATCCCCAGCCCTATTTTATTTTTTTATTTGGAAACAGGGCTTTGCTAAGTTTCGGAGCTGGCTGGGGAGCCGTGACCCTTCTATCTGAGCTTCCCAAGTCTTGTGGGGTGCGCCACCACGCCCGGCTAGAACCAGGGTTCTTCAGATAAATGATTGATTCCAGGCCTGCGGCAGAGAGAGATTGGCTTGGAACACGTGAGGTTGTGAGGAGGTGAGGAAGTGCCCAGGACGGCGGAGGGGTGACCAAAGCACACCCGAGTCCCCAGGGGCCAACCGTAGGGCAATTTTTTTTTTTTTTTTTTGCAGTACAACCTCAGCAATGTAGTGAGACTCTCATCAACCTAGGGAGAACCTGTTTCAAAATACAAATAAAATAAGCCGGGCGTGGTGGCACACACTTGTAATCCCAGCATTCGGGAGGCTGAGACCTGAGGATCCGGGTTCGCGGCCAGCCTCAGCTACCTAGTAAGGCACTCTGCAACTTAGTGAGACTTGGTTTCAAAATAAAGAATAAAAAATAGGGCTGGGGGTGTAGCTCGGAGGTAGAATGCCCCTGAGTTCAATCCCTAGTACCACAAAAAAATAAATAAATAAATAAAAATACAAATAAAATAGGGCTGGAGGTGTAGCTCAAAGGTAGAATGACACTGAGCTCAATCCCTAGTGCAAAAAGAAAAAGAAAAAACAAAACATCAATAATAGGAAGATACATGGAAAATATCAAAAGCCAGGAATGATGGCACATGCCTGTAATTTCAATACTTTGGAGGCTAAGACGGGAGGATTTCAGGTTCATGGCCAGCCTCAACTTTATTTTTTTTGCGGTACTGAAGATTGAACTCAGGGGCATTCTACCCCCAAGTGATACCCCCAGCTCTATTTTTTTTTTTTTTATTCTTTATTTTGAAACAGGGTCTCACTAAGTTGCGGAGTGCCTCACTAGGTAGCTGAGGCTGGCTGCGAACCCGGATCCTCCGGTCTCAGCCTCCCGAATGCTGGGATTACAAGTGTGCGCCACCACGCCTGGAAATTTTAGCAACAAAATAAATAATGACAGTCAGAGATAATAAACCGCAGAATAGATAGGTGAGAGTCCACACGGGTATAATAACTGCATGAACAATGAACAAATAGGAGAAAAGGGACAGCTCTGGTGACTGTTCGACATTAACACAGGTAGAAAGTACGATATAAAAAGCCAGGCGTGGTGGCACACGCTTGTCATCCCAGGACTTGGGAGACTGAGACCGGAGGATCGCAGGATTGCAACCAGCATTAGGTACTTAGTGAGGCCCTCTGCAACTGAGTGAGACCTTGTTTCAAATAAAGAATAAAAAATAGGGCTGGGGGGGTGTAGCTCAGAGGTAGCATGCTCCTGGGTTCCATCCCCAGCACCACAAAAAAAAAAAAAAAAAAGAAAAGAAAGAAAGAAACAAAAAAAAGAAGGCACGATGAAAGTACAAAATCACCATGTGGCAACGCTCCCCAGTCGTAATTGTTGAGGCAATGATCACTGACGGACATCGAAGCGAGAGGATGAGGGTATAATGAGGGACGAGGAAACAAGTACTTGCTCAGTCTTGAAGTATCTTCCCATAGCATAGACACTTCTAATTTACATATTGGGAGACAATCATTTTATTTGTTTGTTTTACGGTACTAGGGATTAAACCCAGGGGCATTCCACCTCTGAGCTACACCCCCAGCCCTATTTTTTTATTCTTTGTTTTGAAACAGGGTCTCACTAAGTTGCCAAGAGCCTCACTAAGTAGCTGAGGCTGGCCACAAACCCTCGATCCTCTTGTCTCAGTCTCCCAAGTCCTGGGATTACAAGCGTGCGACACCACGCCCGGCTTCTTCTGAAGTAAAAAACAAGTGAAACTAGACATTGTGTAAGTATACCTTACAATAAGCCTACAAGCAAGAATGAAATTCAGGATAATCATCTGGAAAGGCAGAGGGGTGATTTAGGAGAAGAGGTGGATTTAAATTATTTGTAACACTCTGGTTCTCAGTTGGTGATGATTTCACAGATATCTATTTTTATTTAAAAAGAAAAAAAAAGCATTGTGCCCAAGAATCCTTTCCTAAAACATATATTGTCCTCCTTTCTTTTCTTTTCTTTTTTTTCAGTACTGAGAATTGAACCCAGGGGCATTCTACCTCTGAGCTACATCCCCAGCCCTATTTTTTATTCTTTATTTTGAAGCAGGGTCTCACTAAGTTACAGAGGGTCTCACTAAGTGGCTGAGGCTGGCCGAGAACCCGGATCCTCCTGTCTCAGCCTCCCCAGTACTGGGATGACAGGCGTGCACCACCACGCCCGGCCTTGTGTTTCTTTTCGACCGGAGGGAGGCTGAGCAGCCACCTGGGCAGGCCGGGTGTCCTCTGAAGGGACATTGTTCTACAGCTCTGTTCTCAACTGTCCCACACCTGGGCCTTGGGTTTAGCGGGGACCTGTTCCCAGAGCAGCGTAGGAGACCTATTCCGACAGAGTTGAGATGGACTGGGGCATCCCTCCCAAATTCTTCCTCTCATTCCCGCCAAACTCTCTTGCAGAATTCTCAGTATTCCAGGCAAATTTCTTCAGAGAGGTCTTTGGAGGAGGGCCTTGCCTGGCTGCAGCGAGCCCAGTGATGGCACTGAGATGGGGAGCTGCGGGGGGGCCAAGCTGCACGGGCCACATCTGTCCCCAGAGGCCTGGCCCGGAGGAGTGCTCCCGCCTGGCCCGGAGGAGTAATCCCGCCTGGCCCCCAGTCCTCACGTGACCCCCACCTGGACGTGGTGCCAAGCTGCTCTGCAAAGCCCCAGCGTGCGGCTAGGATTGCCTTCCGCAGCCACAGTGAGCCCTGCACGCCACTCCTGGACGGGGTGGAGAGGGAGGGAGAGAGCTCACTGTTGGGCTGGGAGAAGCAGCCAGGTGTGGACACAGGTCAAGGGACACAGGTCTTGGGCCCTAGTTTCCTTCCAGCCACTCGAGGGGGCCGCCTCCAGGATCCAAGCAAGAGGACTCCAACTTGGTCCCCAAGGAACAAAGGCAGGCCGCCGAGGCCGACCTCGAACCTGCGATCCTCCTGTCTCAGCCTCCCAAGTACTAGGTTTACAGGCGTGCACCACTGGGGCCGGCTCTGGGCCTCATCTTGAGCCAGAGTGCGCTCGTGTATTACAGAAGCCACGGGAAGGCCGGGTGGCGTAGGCCTGCAAAAGCCTGGAGAGGCGGCGGGAATGGAGGAGGCTTCCCAGAAGCGGGAAGGAGGGAATTTCTGCTGCTTTCCCAGAGATTAGACTTCTAGAACCACTAGTTCTGCAGGGGCCCCTCCAGTGCCCCCCAGCACCTCCTAAATAGCCACGGGGACCTGACATTCCGCAGAACCCCTGAGTTCTCCCTCCTTCTACTGATCCCAAAGGCCACGAAACAAGGAAACTGAGGCGGAGGGGGGGGCAGCCAGGAAGGAGCAGCAGACACTCCAGCCGAGGGCAGGAAATGGCTGGACGCCACACCTGGGAACTCACGATTTCCATGAGCGTGGCCTGCTCCTCCCATAGACTCCTCACAGGCCCCAGCGGCCTCCTGTCCACATCTGGGCCCAGAACGTGGCCCCACAACTGCTGGCCGTCACCATAACGGCCACCCCCACCCTCCACCCCCTCCCAGTCCCTCCGCCCTGGAGTAGGGCCCACCTGACCGCCGTCCAGGCCCAGCCAGACACTGGGAAGCAGAACCCTGGGTTCCACTGGCGGCTGGGAGCTGGTGTCACAATGGGGTGGAGAGGGCTGCGTTCTAATCCAGGGGTACAGCCGGCCACAGCCCCTAGGGAGCAGATGGGACGGGGTGGGGAGGGGGAGCCAGGTGGGGTACATGAGCCAGCCCCTGCCTTTGGCAAGCTCTTCCCTGGACCTGGGACACCCACCTTCCCGACGAGGGCCCCACCTCTACACAGGAGAATCCTCCCATCCTTCTAGACGCGCCCCGGTTGACAGCTGTCCTTCAAGCCTTCCTGACCGGGCAGCTGGAAATGGTTGGTCCCAGCCCCCCATCCCCGCCACACAAGCACACACCTCTGCTCTGTGTCTCTGAGACTTGGTCAGAGGCGCCCGCCTGCCTCTGCCCCGTCTCCACAGGAGTCAGCTCCTGTAACAGGGCTCCAGTCCTCACGCGTGGCTTGAGGATGCAGGATCAGCATCCTCTGTGCCAGGCAGAACCTGGGAGGGGAGATGAGGGACCCTAGCTGGGGAAGAGAAAGTTCTGTGCTTCTGAGCAGCCTGCGCCCAGCGGGACAAAGTCCCTTCTCCCTCACCCCCTGCAGCCCTGCCCTGGATCCTGTGGTTGCATTAACAAAGAGCTCTCTTCTCCTCCAGACTACCCAGGACGGCCCGGAGAGCTCCAAAGAGAAACAGGAGCAGCCCCAAGGAGGCTGGGACCCAGGCCACATTCCCCCATCAGCAGACAATGCAGGAGCTCAGGACAGTGGCAAGATTGGGGCACCGAAGTACACCCCCAAAAAATTACTTTGGAAGAAATTGCTATGTATGGGCCGGGAGAGGTGGCGCACGCTTGCAATCCCAGGACTTGGGAGGCTGAGACAGGAGGATCGCAGGTTCACAGCCAGCCTCAGCCACTTAGTGAGGCCCTTTGCAACTTAGCGAGACCCTGCTTCAAAATAAAGTATAATTTGGGAGGCTGAGACCGGAGGATCCAGGTTCGCGGCCAGCCTCAGCTACCTAGTGAGGCACTCCGCAACTTAGGGAGACCCAGTTTCAAAATAAAGAATAAAAAAGTAGGGCTGGGGGTATAGCTCCGAGGTAGAATGCCCCTGAGTTCAATCCCCAGTACCGCAAAAAAAAAAAAGAATAAAAAATAGGACTCAGAGATGTAGCTTGGAGGTAGAATGCCCCTGGGTTCAATCTCCAGTACTTTAAAAAAAATTATTTTGGAAGAAATTGCTATATATGGGCCAGGCATGGTGGCGCATGCTTGCAATCCCAGGACTTGGGAGGCTGAAATAGGAGGATCACAGGTTCAAGGTCAACCTCAGCTACCTAGAGAGGCACTCTGCAACTTAGTGAGACCCTGTTTCAAAATAAAGAATAAAAAATAGGGTTGGGGGTGTAGCTCAGAGGTAGAATGCCCCTGGGTTCAATCCCCAGTACCATTAAAAAGAAGAAGAAAAAACAAAAACAAGAATTAAGCCAGGCAGGTGGTACACACCTGTCATCCCAACATTTGGGAGGCTGAGACAGGAGGATCACAGGTTCATGGCCAACCTCAGCAACTTAGCAAGTCCCTGATTCAAAATAAAAAAAAAATAAAATAGGGCTGGGGGTGTAGCTCAGAGGTAGAACGCCCCTGGGTTCAATCCCTAGTACCAACACAAAACCACATTGCCTGGAGGTTGCATTAGAAGGACAGTGAGGCCCCTCCTCCAGCCCCGAGTCTGGGAGAATGAGGTGGGGGAGCTCGTGGAAGTGGTCCACTCATTACCTGCGCCCTCTCCCCCGCCTCCGCCCCAGACATCCGCCTGGACTGGGAGACCTATGCCCCCGAGAACAAGGAGGACCGGCTGCTGGAGCTGCTGGTGTTTTATGGACCGCCGTTCCTGCTGCGGGACCAGGCCGGGAATGAGCTCATATGCCCGGGGTCCACCGAGAGCAGCAGCTCGCTCTGGTCCCCGAGCCCCTCTAGTGTGTCAGAGTCCAGTCACACAGCCGTGCGGTTGGTGAGTAGGGGCGCGGGGTGCAGGGGTGCAGGGGCGCAGGGGCGCAGGGCCTCTGAGGTGTGGCCCCGTGAACCCCAGCGACTCCCTGGCCATAGGTGGACAGCCCGTCCAGCACCAGCGACGGGGCCATGGAACCCATCATCTCGGTCATCCTGCAGGGGCACGAGGGGGTGCCCTCCGACCACCTGTACAGCATCAGCCCCCGGCAGATTGTAAGTGAGGCTCACGTTCCTTCGGGCGCTGGGCTCTGCTCTGCTTCTCAAGACCTGCCGGGCAGGGCTCAGGCTACTGTGTTGTACCAGGTGGTCCCTGCAGGGGGCAGTAGCACCATCTACGTCTCCTTTACACCCTCGGTGCTCGGCCCCGACGCCCTGCACAAGGTGGAGTGCATCGGCTACGCCCTGGGCTTCATGAGCCTGGACAGCGAGGTGAGCCCTCCTGTCCCCTTGGGTAGGGGCCACCGCCATTGTCTCTGTCCCGGGACCACCCATGCAATGACCAGTGGTGGCTTGGGCTCCCAGGTGGAAAGGGTGATCCCCGGGAGGAGGCATCGCCTGCAGGACTTCGCTGTGGGACCCCTGCGACTGGACCTACATGGCTACGTGAGACAGGCGCGGTGAGTCCGCCCCGTCCCCTGTCGATCCTGGGATGGGTTGGGGGGCACTGTCCTAGTTCACTGGCCCCAAAGGACAGGAATGGGAGGACAGAGAAACCAGCATGGAGCCCAGGGAAGGCCCCCGGAGCAGAGAAGGGGCCGCCAAGCCGTGCCTGTCGCTGGCAGGCTGAGCGTGGAGCTGGACAGCAGTGGCAGCCTGGAGTTCCGGTGCCGGGCCAGCGACCTCATCCCCAAGCAGCCCTGCTCTGGGGTAAGTGTGCCCCGCCCCCCAGGCCCTGCCAATTTCCCTGCGGGGACACAGGCCGCGGGCCCCAGGAGAAGGGGACAGGTGAAGCCTAGCCTCTCCGCCTCTGCGGCGGCCCAGGTGCTGAGCGAGCTGCTGACCACCCGCCACCTGAAGCTCATCAACACCACGGAAATCCTGCACTGCTTCCGGCTCCGGGTCTCCAGGCCCTTCTCTGTTTCTCAAGCTGGGGTGAGCAGGGGCCACGGGGCTTCCTCCGGTCGGAAGCAGGGATGCAAGAATGACACAGCCTCCAGGGACAAGCAGCTGGCGGTCCGTCCCCAGGATAACCTGCTGGTCAGTGTGTATGGGTGGTGGGGGGTGGAAACGCCCAGACCCCCCAGTCCACCCCGTGGGGCCTGGAGGAGCCCCCCGCCCCACCCCCCACCCCTACTTCTGCGCAGACCCCGCCTTCCTCTTGGGACCTCATCCAAGGGTTTGTGCCGGGCTCAGCGGTGCCCACGTAGGGTTGCAAGGCACTCTGGGTCCCAGGTGCCTCTCCTCCTCTGACGGCATCAGTGATAACAGCAGCCTGGATTTTCAGAAGGGTCACCCTGGGGATGCCAGGGCCTCCGTGGGAGCCGTTAACTTCGGCCTCTTTTGGTCTGAGCGCCTGGATTGGAGAGGGGACACGGGCCTCACGGGGGCTGGGTATGTGCACACCCTGGCTGCACAGGCCCACCGAGGACGACTGGCCAGGCTGCAGCCCTGCGCTCGCTCTCCCTTTTTTTTAAATTTTAATTTCTCCTCTCCTGGGGGAGTTTCTGTTTCTGCTAAGGCTCCCAAGAGCTCCACCTGGCGGGGCTCTGGGCTCCCTCTGCAGATTCTTGGTTGATCTCATCCATTTCCAGAGCCTCTGCGAGGGGCCACGTTCTGTCCTTCAAACATGCCCTTCGCTATCTGTGCAACTAGTGCCTGCCACCTGCCGCTGATGGGACTCCCCAGAGGACCTCCTCATGGAGCAGGGACAGACCCAGATGTACAGAACACGCGGTGGGCCCCTTGGCCACCTTGCATGGCTCCTTCTAGAGCTAAGTGACTGCCCCCAGGAGTCTGAGTTTAGCCACCAGGTAGTTTAAAGCCCTTGGGGAGCCGGAGAGGCCCAAGGTCTCCCAGCAAAAGAACATTGAGAGCCGGGCGTGGTGGCCCACAACTGTAATCCCAGTACTTGGGAGGCTGAGACAGGAGGATCGCAGGTTTGCGGCCAGCCTCAGCAACTTACTGAGGTCCTCCGCAACTTAGTGAGACTCTGTTTCAAAATAAAAAATAAAACAGAGCTAGGGGTATAGCTCAAAGGTAGAATGCCCCTGGGTTCAATCCCAGAAAAACACACACACACACACACACACACACACACACACACACACACACACACACGGACATCACACATCCCATAATGGCACCATTATCTCACGCTCTGTTTATAGACAGTGCCCAAGCGTCTGACTCCCAAACAGAATTCTCTCCTCAGTTCTAGACCAAAACTCACACTGTAAAACTGAATTCCCCCTGGCCCTCCAGACCCTGCTCCGCCCCGCACCTGTGACTTTTTACTGCAGTGGCATTTGCCCTCAGTAAACGCCAGCCCTCCCCACTGCCCAGGCTGAGCACGGGCCCACCTCGACCTAGACACCCCTCCCGCTCTGAGCAGCCACCACGCCCTGCAGATCTCTCCCTCCCTCTTCCTCTCTCCTTCCCTCCCCTCCCCTCCCCACTTCAACTCTAGTGCATATCTTGCGCTAGGACAATGGTTTCCAAGCCTGGCAGTACACCAGTGGCCTTTGGGAAGCTCATTGAAAATGCAGGCTCCCAGGCCGCACTTCCAGAGATGGCAGGATCTGGACGAAGGCCCAGGAATCTGTATTTTTTGTTTGTTTGTTTTTGTTTTGTGGTACTGGAGATTGAATTCAGGAGCAGTCATTCTACCTCGGAGCTACATTGTTTGTTTTGGTCTTTTTGGGGTTTTTTTGTTGTTGTTTTTGTTTTGTTTTGCAGTACTGGGGAGTGAACTCAGGGGCCTTCTACCTCCAAGCTATCCACTCCCCCCCCCCAAGTCCTATTTTTTTTTATTCTCTTATTTTTGAAACAGGGTCTCACTAAGTTGCAGAGGGCTTCACTAAGTAGCTGAGGCTGGCCTCCAACCCGGATCCTCCTGTCTCAGCCTCTCAAGTACTGGGTTTCCAAGCGTGCACCACCACACCTGGCTCCCAGTCCATTTTTAAAAATTTTTTATTTTGAAACAGGGTCTCACTAAGTTGCAGAGGGCCTCACTAAGTAGCTGAGGCTGGCCACCAACCTGTGATCCTCCCGTCTCAGCCTCCCAAGTACTGGGATTCTAAGTCTGTGCCACCACACCCGGCTCAGGAATCTGTATTTTTAACGAATGCCTCATTTGATGCTGATGTGCATCAAAGCACCGCTGTGTGGGAATCAGGAGTCCAAGCCCATCCCCTGGTCCTACATTCCAGTTTTGGCACCTGACTGCTGCCCTCTACCTGCTCGGGCTCCCGCAGCCACCTGCCCACGGCAGCCAGGGAGCCTCTCAGAAGGCAAAGCTAAGCCAGGCGTGGTGGCGCACGCTTGTAATCCCAGCATTTGGGAGGCTGAAACCGGAGGATCTGGGTTCGAGGCCAGCCTCAGCTACCTAGTGAGGCACTCCACAACCTTTATTTTGAGACCCTGTTTCAAAATAAAGAATAAAAAATAGGGCTGGAGGTGTAGCTCGGAGGTAGAATGCCCCTGAGTTCAATCCCCAGTACCGCAAAACAAAAAAAAGAAGACAAAGCTCACTTGGGTGCCCCCTGCTTCAAAGCCCCTGCAAGGCCCTCGCTGTCCTTGGGGGAAAAACACGGTCCTTCCCCAGCATGACGGCAGGCTGAGTGGGAAAGGGCGGTTTGCTGATCGCATCTGACTCCTGAGGGTAAGCGGGGCTGGTTCCTGTAGGAGCTGGGCGCTGAACACAGAGCAGGTGCAGGGCAGTGCTCGTGGAACGAAGGCGCCAGGTGGGGGCGCTGCTGGGCTGTTTACCAAGTGGGCGGACAGGCTGAGCCTGCAGGGTTGGCTGGAGGGAAGCCAGCAACAGCTCCACCTGGGGAAGAGGTACCTGCCCTCCGTGGCCTGAGCCCGTGCCTGCCCTCCGCACAGGTGGACGTCTCTTTCTCCCTCTCCCACTGGTATGGCGGGGCCAGGGGATGACCTGATGGGCGGAGCTGTCAGGGACGCCACTAAGGGCTTCTGGGGGCCCTGGGGCACGCGTCCTGGCCAGGCCATGGGCCATGGTAGGTAGCCGAGGGGGGCAGGGGTCCCCACTGGGGCTGCAGGCCAGGAGTATGGAGGAAAGGCAGGGGTGGGGGAGGATTCCAGAGGGACCAGAAGCCAAGGCAGAGGAGCTTGGGAGCCAGCCTGAGCACTCCGGCCAGGAGCCAGGGAGGAGGCTGAACACCGCAGAACTGCCAGGGAGTTTTAGCAGGGTGGGGAGCCTGGGGCCACGATGGCCCAGGTCTGAGGAGCTGAGGGCAGGCTTGGGCCCAGGGGAGACAGGAGTGGAGAGAGAGGGAGTCAGACCTACACGGGGCGCCGCCCGGAGCTCTAGGGGGTGAAGCTGGAAGGGACGGGGGCGGGGGCCTGGTTCTGTGCAGAATCACCGTCCTCCCTGGACGCCAGCCTGTCACCTGCTCTGCTCAGTACCGGGCACCCTCGGGGGTGGTGGGGTTCCGTTTCCCAGCAGTCCCAGCTCAGACCCCCCCCCCCGCCTCCGTCCCCAGGTGGTGCCCCTGCGGGCCATCGTGGCCGTGCCAGAGCTGCAGCTGTCCAGCAGCTGGGTGGACTTCGGAGTCTGCTTCGTGAACCACCAGAGGGTCCGGGAGGTCTACCTGATGAACCTCAGCAGCTGCCGGAGCTACTGGACTGTGCTGATGGGTGCGTCCTATCCTCTAGCCTGCCCACTGCGGCCAGGCGGGGCTGGCCCACGCACCCTGTCCCTGCAGGCCAGCGCCCCAGGGTAGTGCCACCTGGGACCCCTGCAGGGACAACCAGCCCCCAGTCCCAGGTGATGCCCAGGCTGCCCTGTCTGCTGGGGCTGGCAAGACGGGAGGGCACTCCTGAGAGGAGGGCTGGGCCTGGGGCACAGGAAGGCTCCCAGACGGCGTGCCCAGCTCCTGAGCCCGTGCGCGTCTTCCCTCCCGGTGCAGGGCAGCAGGAGCCCACCAAGGAGGCCGAGGCCTTTGAGGTCTCCCCGAGCAGCGGCCTGCTGGAGGCCAGATCAGCCAACGTGCCCCCGACCTCCGTCACCCTGCAGGTGTCCTTCACCGCCAGGTACAGCCCCTGCCCACCTCCCGGCTCTGCTGCGGGGCTCAGGGACCCTGCTCGGGGCCCTGCTGACCTCGGCCCCGGTGTCCACAGGAGCTGCGAGCGGTTCGAGTCCACGCTGGTGGTGGAAGGCGTGCTCGGCGAGAAGGCCTGCACCCTGCGGCTCCGGGGCCAAGGCTCTTACGATGAGAGGCACAGGGAGCCTCCCCAGCTCTGAGGCCCCGGCCCCTGCCCAGCCCCAGCAGGGAGAACCAGCACGCAGACGGAGCAGGAGGGAAACCAGCCAGGCCACGGCTGGCGCCAGGAAACAGCCACAGCCACCAGGAGGAGAGGACACACGTTTATTAGCCCTGTGCCCAGGGGTCTCAGGTCACCGTCCCCCAGGGTTACGTGGAGGCCTCGTGGCCCGGGTGACCTGTACTGGCGTTGGCCCAATGAGAAGGGACAGCTGGACACCCGTGTCATCAGTGCTCTTTTTCAAATCAGTTCAAGCGTCTTCATTAGGCCCCTCCCCACCCCCACAGCGCCGAGGGTACCCTGGATTTGCTGCCCTGGCTTCCTGCTCTGGCTGCCACAGCAGGATTGTCCGGGTGGTGCTCCAGCCAGGGACTCAGTTCCCCGGGTATTCGAAGACCGCGGCGGCTCCCATTCCGGTCCCGATGCACATGGACACCACGCCATAGGCCCTGGGGAGATGAAACCGCGTTGACAGGGCCGGGGCACGCCGGGAGGAGGCGACCGCCAACCCCAACCGGGCTGGGCGGCACGGACCAAGGCGCCTGCGCAGAGGTGGCAGAAGCGGCCACCAGACCCGAGGGGATCGGACCCCGCCTGCCCCAGGCACACACCCAGGGGTGCAGCCGCGCTCTGCAGCCAGAGACCCCTCCAAGACCGGCCGTCGGGGAAGACAGGGACCCTACACCTTACGCCCCCAGCTCAGAGTGTGTGCCGACCCTGACCCCCGCTCCTAGCCGCCCGCCCAGGCCCCCGACGCCCACAGGAGCAGACTCACCTCTTGCCCCGGCGCTTCAGCTCGTTGAGCAGGGTGATGACCTGCCGCGCCCCCGTGCAGCCCAGGGGGTGGCCCAGAGCCACCGCCCCTCCCAGGGGGTTCACCTTCTCAGGGGGGATTCCCAGCTTCTCCACACAGTACACAGCCTGGAAGGACCAGGGCAGCGGCTGGAGCCTCGGCGCCTGCACGGCCGGCCCCTGGATGCCCGGCGCTGCCCAGGCCCCGACAGGTGACAGACGACGCTCACCTGGCTGGCAAAGGCCTCGTTGATCTCAAAGATATCCACGTCACTCACGGTCAGCCCTGCGGGAGAGGCACACCCCTGAGCCCCCGGTGGCCCTGGCAGGGCTCCGGGTCTCCCCGGGACCCTCCCTGTCATGGGGTGCCTCCAGACGGTGAGGGCTCCCAGCTGCGGGGACAGGAAGGCCTTGGGTCTGGAACGCCAGCCTGCCCCTGGCAGCCCGCGCCCGCCCCAACCACAGGGCATGAGGAGATCCAGGATCAGGTGTGAAGGAGCCGCCTTACCTGCTTTTTGCAAAGCTACAGGGATGGCGTACGCAGGGCCGATGCCCATGACATCAGGAGGGACCCCGACCACCGCATAGGACCTCAGGACCCCGAGGATGGGGAGGCCCAGCTCTTCGGCCTTGGACCTCCGGGCCAGCAGGATGGCGG
>PVLC010039729.1:0-14169 GCA_004027655.1 Graphiurus murinus
GATGTGAAAAAATTGCTGATGGGAATGCATCATGGTGTCACTGTTGTGGAAAACAGTTTGGTGGGTCTCCAAAAAAGTTAAAGGTAGAATTACCATATGGTGAAGTAAATCCACTTCTAGGCATATATGCAAAAGAACTGAACCCTGGGTATTCAAGCAAGTATTTGTATGTAAATGTTGCTAGTTCACTATCCACAACAGTTAAAAAGTGAAAAACACCCAAATGTCCATCAAGAGTGAATGAAAAAAAAAAAAAAAGAAATATGCCAAATATTCACAAGGGAATATTATTCAGCCATAAGAATGAAGTACTGACACACGTGAACCTCGAAAACATCACAGTAAGTGAAAGAAGCCCGACACAAAGGGCCCCATATTGTATGGTTCCTCTTATATGAAATACCCAGAAAACAGTTAAATCCATAGAGACAGAAAACAGATTAGCTGTTGTCAGGAGCTGAGAGAGGGGAGACTGAAGAACAACTACTGCCTGAGTATGAAGGTCTCCTCTGGAAGTGAAGAACATATTTGGAACTTGAAAGAGGCAATAGTTGCATTACATTGTGACTGTGAAAAATGCCACTGAACTCACACTTTTAAAACAGTTCACTTTAGCTGGGAGTGGTGGGGCACGTCTCTAATCCCAGTACTTGTGATGCTGGGACAGGATGATCACAGGTTCACAGCCAACCTCAACAACTTAGCAAAGCCCTCAGCAACTTAGTGAGACCTGTTTCAAACTAAAAAAAATAAAATAGGGCTGGGGTGTAGCTCAGAGGTAGAATGCCCCTGAGTTCAATCCTTAGAATCACACACATAAAAAAAGAAAACAGTTAATTTTATGGTACATGAACTTTACAGAAAAAGAAGTTAAGAAAGAGGGAAATTGGAATTTGGAAGTAGGGCAGAAGTTGGAAGGAAGGGAAGAAGGCAGCTGGCAGGCAGGAGGCTGAGGGTGCTGTATCCACAGCACAGGTGAGGACAGAGCAAAGTCACTGATGCTGAAGAGCAAGTCCCTCCTCCATACCTCACATCCCAGATCCACCATATAGGTGTTGTCACATAAAAAACAAACTGGAATCATCCTCTTCTATCTCCTCTCCTCTAAGCAAAACCTTTAGGACAAGTAAACACAGGGTGCTCTCTCCCCTGGAACTGACTATACGCAACCACCAACTGTGGAAACACGACAGGCGCTACACTGTAAGTGCATTCCACGAAGTTCCAGAATGAATGTCCCTTACCTTTGCAAGTTCTCTTCTCAGCTCGTCTTGCTCCTCTTCTGAGAGGATCTCTGTGGCACTGAGCGTGGCTGCGGCATCTTCTCCTTCCTCAGGTACTGGGTCTGTCCTCAGGAGATCTGGGGATTAAAAGAAAGAGTCTGTAAATGTTAAGTAAAATTCTCCTTTAGGCTGCTCCACTGTCCCAGGCAGAATAAAGGTGATTAGGTTAGATCACACATCACTTTTCTGCACCCTCGAATGACCTGGCTTTTTAAGTCAAGTCCAGGCTAACTGCTAAATACCAAGAAGTTAGACTCTGCAAAAATATGAATTTAGAAAATATAACCATCCATTAGCCTCTGCTCACCTTCTCAGTCACAATACAGTATGCTGCACAGTAAATCAGCATACTACATGAAAGATTTTTCACCCCTGCATGCTAGACCAGGGGAGAAGATTATACATGTCTTTAGTTTATTGTGGTGACCAAACTCAACATTTAAAAACTTCAGGGCTGGGGGTGCAGTTCAGGGGCAGAGTTTCCCAGGGTTAAATCCCCAGTACTGCAAAAACAAACAAAAATAGCCGGGGGTGGTGGCGCATGCTTGTAATCCCAGCATTCGGGTGGCTGAGACCAGAGGATCCGGGTTCGCGGCCAGCTTCAGCTACCTAGTGAGGCACTCCGCAACTTAGTGAGACTCAGTTTCAAAATAAAGAATAAAAAATAGGGCTGGGGGTATAGCTCGGAGGTAGAATGCCCCTGAGTTCAATCCCCGGTACCACAAAAAAAAAAAAAACTATGCCTCATTATCCAGGTACCCTTTTAAAAGAATACTTATATACACACACATACATAGACCCAACACATACATACATACATACATACATACATACATTAGACATGGCCAATGGTGACACAGAGACTTTCCACATTATTTAAGAGCAAGCCAGTTGTACCCATTCCCCGGGACCAGAGCTCACTGGGAAGAACTCTGTTTCTGGAGAGGGGCCAGGGAGGCGCTGCCCTCAGCTCTCTCCCTGCCAGCCCCCACCCAAAGGCTAAGATGAGGCGACAGGGCCCCAAACATTGAATGCAAAATAGAAGGGGGCACCAAAAAACACTTAACAATATTTTAATGCAATCTTTTGAATCTTAATTCAAAGAGTCCATGATGAACAAAATACCCAGTTTGTAAATAGACAGGATCAGAATTGCTGATTTTTCCTCTTGCCTCAGGTTCCAAAATGGCTCTGCATGGACAACACTCAGTAAGAGTGTTTTTTTAAAATTTCTGATATTTTGTTCATCCTAGATTGTGCCTGCATTGATTTTGGCTTTTTAAAAACACTGAGCCGGGCATGGTGGTGCACGCTTATAATCCCAGGACTTGGGAGACTGAAACCGGAGGATTCGGGTTCACGGCCAGCCTCAGCTATTAGTGAGGTTCTCCACAATTTAGTGAGACCCTGTTTCAAAATAAAGAATAAAAAATAGGACTTGGGATGTAGCTGGGAGGTAGAGTGCCCCTGGGTTCAATCCCCAGTACCACAAAAAAACAAATAAACAAAAAAACACTGTATTAGCATATTACTGGGTGAGTTGGTATCCTCTTAAATTCTAACTGGGTGAGTCAGTACTCTCTTAAATTCTACACCCAAGACAAGTGTTCACTGGCCTCTCCTGTGCTGCCTCAGCCACAGTGTGCCCAGCCATTCCAGGTCCCAGATTTGAGATGCCAGTTTCCCCCGGCAATAGACTTTTTTGCACAGAAGACCAGGGTTTCCACCTCTTCCTGCCAGTGAGTTGTTTGATACCACCTTCCACTCCCAGTTCCAAGAAGAGCTTGTTCAACCCCATCAGCAGTGTGCTTCCCACCCAAAGCAAGATGAAGGACTTCACAGCAGGCAGAGAGGAAGAAGGCAGGAGGAGAACCGAAATGTTGAACAAGCTGCCAGCATCGCAGCAGCCTGAGAGAAGTGCACGAACCAGTGAGATGATGTGTATGTGCATGTGTGCAGGTTACAGAGGCCTTGCTACAGGGTCTTTGGTGCTTTAGCTGTTTTGTGGTGGTTAATAATTATAATAATCAACAGCATGACAGTACCAAAGCAGTGCCTTCCTGGACGGTGCTCACAGAATTGTTAAAAGCATATAAGTAATACAAATAAAACAAAATTCGAAACCCACAATTTGAACTGGCAAAAAGAACATGATTAAGTTCTCAAATGCCCAGGCAATATTTAAAAGATACAGTCAGTAGGTGAAAAGGCTCAATGAACAGCTGCTTCTGTCCTCTAAAATGTTGGGGTCTTAGCCCGGCCGGAAAGACCTCGCCTCTAGATGGCGCCTGGCAGGGTGCCAGGAGCGGCTGCAGGTGGTAACATCCTAGGGCTGCCCCACGCTAGAGCACATGCACCAGCACGCCCGGCCGGTGGCCTGCCCAGGTGAGAGCTGTATGCGGGCACCTCGTGACTCAGGCCCTGCTCAGCTTTAAGAGTCTCCGCCTCTCGCCAGCGAGAGGAAGGCGGGCGGTTGCTGTTGTTGTTGCTGGAGGCATAGGTTGTTGGGGGTCTGTTGAAGAGGTACTACTGCAAGGAACGGTTACGGAGAACGAGAGTGGGGTGAGAGAAGCAGGGTTAAGAGAACGGTTACTATTACTGCTTGGGTAGCGTCCTCGATCCCAGAGAGAGAGAGAGAGAGAGAGAGATAATAAAGAGAAGTTTGAACCAGCAACATCCAGTCATCGTCTTTATTGGGGCCTCACGGTTGAGGGTTCAGCCTGGGGTCCCGATACTAAAATATCTTGACTGGACTGCCCATGTAAGATGTCCATAATCGAAATCTGATCATGCCTCTCTTCATTTATAACCCTTTGTTCCTTATTGTTCTTAAAACAAAGTTCAGCTCCTCTGGTTAACACATGAACCTTCCTGGCATTGGTACCCCTTCCTCTAACTCCAGCCAAGTCAAACTGTGATCAAGGCTGGACCCCATTCCGTCAGAAGCCATTTTTGAGGAACTGTGTATGCTTGGAAACTCGTCCTCTATGTCAGATTGTGTAGCAAAGGGAGGAAGAGGCTGAGGATGGGAGAGAAACACACAGGCAACAACAGATAAGGCAGCACAGAAAGAATGATTACAGAGTTGCCTCTAAACATAATTTTAAGGTTTTGCTCAGAACTCCCCCAAGTTCACAATACAACAGCACCCAAACCCAAATAAGACAAGCAGAATTCAGGCACTAAACAATGTCTTAAATAGCAGACTTTTTTATGCTCTTTAATAAACACTATTTTTCAAACCAACCTAAACAAGATGGAAATATAAGACCTAGTTTTATGTGTACTGCCTGATTTTAAAAAAAAAATAAAATTCTATACAGGATGAGCAAGCCTAATCCTAAAAACAAAAATTGATATTGAAAAAGTCTACAAAATCTCAAACACTCTAGTCCTAAGAATTTCAAATAAGGGACACTCAACCTGTACTCTCTAAATACTCCACCAGGCTACCAAGGAAAATAAGTGTCTCAGGAAAGCTGACCATGTGCTTGGCCTTTGCTGACTTCAGGACCACCGAGATGACCTGGAGATCTCATACTAAGCATCAAAGAAAGTAGGCAGTGACAGGTTCTGCTTTTTCCACATTAGCCTGTAGGTGGCAGCAAATCATCAGCATTAAAATTTTTAAGCTGCAATTAATCAACTGAGAAAGAAAATTAAAACAAAGAGCAGGAAGGAAGAACAGAGCGGTAGATGGTAGATGCCAAACTCACCAGCAAAATGTCACAGTCATGCCTTTGGAAAATTACTAGCCACACTCACCACCACGAGTGTATTCTATTTACATCCACATCTGAGTAAGCAGTCCAGATACATTCAGTCCCACTATGCCACCTTTCTGTAAGCTAGAGATTGCCATCATCATCTACAGATGAGGAAATGAAGCTAACAGAGGCTGAGCAACCTGCCCAAGCCACACACCTGACAGGTGATGAAGTTAGGGTTCTGAACCCAGAGAATCTGATCTGAAAACAAGTAAGACAAAAGGAGGAGTTTACAGACTAAACTTGGATGCTCTAGGGGCAATGATAACAAAACTAAAAAAAAGTATATCAAATCCCATTTTCATCATTTCTAACTCGACTATTGATCAAACCTGGGAATTCAATTTTTGCTTATACACTTTTCTAGATATTATCTAATTTCCTATATATTCAGTAATAAGCTTCTTCCTTTTTTTTTTTGAAACAGAGTCTTGCTAAATTGCTGATGCTGGCCTTGAACCCACAATTCTCCTTTCTCAGCCTCCCAGTACTGAAATTACAGGTGAGGACTACCATGCCCAACCTGATTTGCTTATAATAGTTAATAAAAGAGAGTCTGGCTTTTGAGAGAAAATATATTAATTTCTCATTCAACACAAAAGATGGCAAATGGGAACTTTTTGAAATATTACTTAAAATAAATAATCCAAAAACTCCTACTTGTCCATTACTTTTAATGTTCCTTTCTCAGAATCTGGGGGAAAACTGTTTTTAAATGATGAAGGAGCCGGGCATGGTGGTGCACGCTTGTAATCCCAGCATTCGAGAGGCTGAGACCGGAGGATCCAGGTTCGCGGCCAGCCTCAGCTACCTAGTGAGGCACTCCACAACTTAGTGAGACTCGGTTTCAAAATAAAGAATAAAAAATAGGGCTGGGGGTATAGCTCGGAGGTAGAATGCCCCTGAGTTCAATCCCCAGGACCGAAAAACCGAAAAAAAAAAAAAAAAAAAAAATGATGAAGGAAGGGTAGATAACTGATAATTATTGAAGTCTAATAAACAGGTCACTATGAGGGAGATTTTACATTGACAAAATTTCTCTGTTTGACCAAACTTTAGCCAGGCCTTTGTACCTTCTCCTAGGCCCATCTGTGCACTTCCTTGTATAACCCAGTTTCAGCAGAAGAACCCTACTAAGACAGTTGGGCCAGAGCCCCATCCTTGATATCTGACACCCTGGACTTCTGATCAGGTTCCTCCTCCTCCCTCTGGTAGTGTCTGGTCGCCTTGGCTGCCTTCAGCAAGAATCCCGTCTGGTAGGTTTAGCCAGAATCTCCCTTCACCCCTGATGTTTCCCCTTAGTAATTTTCCATCCTCTGACCCCTGCCCTGCTTCTTGCCTATGCTACACTGAGCGATGAGCCCAATCTCTCTCCCCACTCCGAGACCCTCAATACGGTGACCCTCATACCTATTTCCAATGGTTCTGAATGGTCTTCTATACTGTGCTTTGATACAAATAATCACTGGACAATTTTTTAACCGCATGTTATCTCACAAAAACAGAAATCCTTACCACCAACCACCACCGGATGCAAACAATATTTATATCCACTAGGAACCTGAGGTCCTCTGAGGTTACCTACTTCACCCAGATTCAAGGAGACAAGGTGAAAACTCCAGGGAAAACTGACTCCCAACGTTGCTCACTCACAACACTTTTTCTTAGAGAAATGCCAGTGAGCAGGGCAGAGCCTTATGGAGCTCAAGTGACTGAAGCTAGTGATCATCTGGCCTACTGGGGTGGATGGTGCCTGCACCAGCGAGCCAGCGACTAGTCACAGGAAGGCAGGTGGCTAGACGGTCAGGTGAGAGCCCCGCTGTCTTGGGAGGATGGAGAAGACAGATGTGACCCCCCTCGGCACCAATCTCAAGAAACATTTTTGTATTTTACATCTTTGAGCTGGAGGTGTACTGTACAACTGCTGGGTGAAGCAGTCACTGTGACAAAGTCAACTGTGTACAAACATGTCCAAATCTGCAAGCTAGGTGTCAGTGGCTTAGAAAACCCCAGATCGACTTAAAGACCTCTCGTTTAAGAAAGACTGTGGCGCAGACATTGTGTGTGAGGAAAATAAACAGTCCAGGCACAGAGTATTCCTAAATAAACAGCAAGAGAGCAAAGAGACAACGAATGTGAAAGCATTTGGGGAAACCCTTAACTTTCTTACTTAAAAAAATACGTCCCACCCAAGTCAGTGTACATGTCTGAATGAACCTAAAAGACTTTGAAAAAGCATAAGTTAAATTTTTTTTGGTTTGGTTTGGTTTGGTTTTTGATACTGGGGACTGAACCCAGGGACATTCTACCTTCAAGCTATACCCCTAGACCTTTTGTATTTTGAAATAGGGTCTCACTAAGTTGCTGAGGCTGGTCTTGAACCGGCAATCCTCCTGTCTCAGCCTCCCAAGTACTGAGATTACAGGCATACACCCCCATGCTTGACTTAAAATTATATTTTTTAAAGTGACACAAAAACATTCTCAGTTCAACTGGCAACACGTTCTACCCTTAATAAAACATAAAACAACAAGACATCTTGTGATCTGAGGCGTCTTTGATTAGATGAAATGCCACACTTTGGAGGACTTGGATGGAGGAAGATGGAGTTCCCAAACCCTGGCTTGGTGGGAATGTGCAGGAGGGGAGAGGCCTGGTGATGCGGAGGGGAGGCCTGAGAGAGGAAGAACGGAAAGAGTTCTGCCCTGAATGCTCTCCAGTCCTAGACTACAAAGTACTGATGTCACTTCCTTATCTTTTTATCTCAGAACTCACAGTGCCAGAACAGAATGAATACTAATAAATATTTTATTTGAACTGATTTTATTGGTTAAAGATTGACTCAAAGTAGTTTCTTTCCCCATGCATAACTACCCATCCTCACATACTTCCACACATTTCAACCCAGGAAAGCAGCAGTCTGAACTTAGATGGGACCGTCAAGCCCCGAGTTAGAGTCTAGTGAGCACCCGCCAGGTCCTCCACAGCACCACCGTGGGTGAGCCTGGCCCTGTCCAACAGCCAGCTGGATCCACCTCCATTCCAACCTCTTCCCTTCAAGACTTGATGGTGATTACAACTTTTAGCCATTTTCACACAATTTTAGATCAGGAAAGGCGTGGGGATCGTTGAACTCAATCCTTCTTTGTATAAAGATGAGGACCTGGGGAGAGAGACTTTTTTTGTGTGTGTGTGTGGTACTGGGGATTGAACTCAGGGGCATTCTACCTCTGAGCTATACCCCCAGCCCTATTTTTTATTCTTTATTTTGAAACCGAGTCTCACTAAGTTGCGGAGTGCCTCACTAGGTAGCTGAGGCTGGCCGAGAACCCGGATCCTCCGGTCTCAGCCTCCCTAATGCTGGGATTACAAGTATGCGCCACCACGCCTGGCTCGGAGAGAGACTTTTTAAAGAGCAAAAAAGGCAAGCGTGGGCTTTGAAATGAGACTGAATTGTTCTCCCTTCAAAGAGTTTCTAGCTCCTGGCACCTGTGAACGTGTCTGTCTGGAAACAGGTCTTTGCAGACGTCATCAGGTTAGGGCATGCCCATCTGGGACTTGGTGGGCAAAGATCCAACTGTTGGCATCCTTAATCAGAGGGAATTTGGAACACAGAGACCCAGGAAGATGGTGGGAAGACAGAGCACACAGACCCAGGCAGACTGGAGCCACCACCAGAATCCAGAAGAGGCCAGAAGGGTCTCCTTCGAGGGAGAGGGAGCGTGGCCCTGGGCACACCTGGTTTTGAAACTTCTACCCCCCAGAACCATGTGACAATAGACTGCGGTTGTATTTGGCTTCCCAGTTTGTGTCACTTAGTTATGGCAGCCTAGGAAACACAGCAGGAAAGGAATAGAAAAACTGATTCACCAGTTAGTGGCTCCATGGCCTCTGACCAAGTGTTTACCCTCAAGAGCCTCACGTTCCTTGCCCGAAAAAAGTGGGCACAGAGGACTGGGCTCCCCCTTTCCCACACACCGAGACGCACCCCTTTCCCCTCTCCTCTGCTCTTCACTGGGGCTGGGTTCAAGGCCTCCTCTCCTCCCAGCACTCACCCCCACCCAACCCTTCTGAGGACAGTCCTGCTCATTTCCCATTTGGCAGCTCCAAGGCCCCTGACACCGAACTTCAGTCTGGAGTCTGCTGTTCCTCTGGTGGCTCCCTGGGCTTTCCCTCCTCACCTCTCTGAGATGTCACCTCATGTCACGCTCCTGGGCAGGCAGGCAGGCACTGTCTTCACTCTGCCCTCCAATGCACCACTCCAGCCTCAGTCTGGCTCTCAAGCCTTTCTGGCTTAGATTCTTGCCCCTAAGCGCCTTGCTGGTCTCCTGCCCCCTCTTATCCTTTTGCCATCTGGCTCCAGAGTGAGCTCTACTCTAAAGTAGGTGGCAGGAGGACCACAGGCTGGAGACTAGTCTTAGCAATTTGGCGAGACTCTCAGCAATCTAGTGAGACCCTGTTTCAAAAAATAAACTAGGGCTAGGTGTGGAGCTCAGAGGTAGGATGGCCCTGAGTTCAACTGCTAGAACCAAAAAATAAATAAAATAAAATAAATCAGGTGTCTGGCCATGGCACTCCTTGATTCCAGTCTTTCTGTGGCCTTTCCCACCTCCGAGGAAATTGAGCTCCTTGCTCTTGTAACACACCAACCACATCCACATCTTCCAATCTGCAGTTCACCCTGGGAAGTGTAACTTTGGATTCTTCTAACAAGTATCTTAACTACCCCCCATTTCCATATTGGAGTCCCTTTTTTATTATGGTAAATACCTGTCCTGTTAACCACTGAAGTGTCCAATTCAGTGGTATTAGTTCAAGTCACACAGCTGTGCAACCATCTCCGTCTCCTCCTCAGTGTGTTCTGTGTATGTCCTTGCACATATTACTTCTCTGCCTGAATCCCCCTTCCCTATTCCCAACTCTCATTCATTCCAGAGGTCAGTTTTCAGTGTTCTTGTCTCTGGAGGATTTCCCCTGGACCTTGCAGTCCAAGCTCTGGGTAAGATAACCTCTAGTAATGTCTGTACTAGGACATGGCCACAGCTGGGGGAACTTGGCCTCCAGGAGCCAATCCCAGCCCTGTAGCCCCAGCACAATTTCTGAGGGATGGTGCCCTGTGGTAGATATTCAGAAACATTCTCCGAATAAATGAACTACAGGAAGGCACGCAGCTGAGTCAGATGGAAAGATAAAAGCCCAGCCTGGCTCCACTGTCCACCTGATCCTTCGAGCCTTTTATCTTATGTACTGCATTATTCCCTCTTCACTGCTTTTACCGACAAAGATTTAAAAGAGACGTAAATGTCACTTGTCTAAAGCAACACAACTTCTATCTCATATTTAATCTACGTGAAGAGTGTTACTCTTTGGTGCAGGTCACCCACCTCCATGTGAGAGGAAGTGTGAACGCAGTAGAACACACCCACGCTGTGGGTGCACAGGTGATACTACAGAGGGAAGACTATGACGGCTGCTCCCAAGGAAGTTCACATAAGAGAAAAGAAGATGCCAGGAAAAGAAGCCTAAGATACCTTAGAAGACCAAGATAATTTAGTCACAAATGTTAACACTGTCTATCCAGGAAAGAATTTTTGGATGTGTAATCAAGTATTCAAAGCTTCTCCAAAATAAAACTGCATACACCAGTCTTATATGGTCTTCAGAGAGGCAAGCAGGGCCTTAAGACCAGAATAGGAATAAGAAATGTCAGTCTGTAGGATTGTTTTATCTAAGCACAAACAAGAAATATGCATCCCCCCCTTTTAACCTCAGAGACATAAAAAGAGGTAGAATATATTTAGTTCAAAGTATCACGAGATAAAGCTATTTTTCCTCTTTAAAAGTCTGGGCTTGGGCTCCTGATCTCTGTGCCTTATTCTTTGTTTCTGAAGGTAACAAGACCCAGGAGAAGTGGAAGCGATGTTTGGGATCCCCACACCAAGCAGGTTCTCTCCAATGAGGATGGGGCTTCTCACCGAAGCATGACAGGCAGTTAGAGCCAGATTACTCTTTGTTCAGGGCTCAATCAGGGTAACATCCAGGCCTGTAGACGCTACCCAGAGGTAGCAGCTCCACACCCACGCCAGCTGTGACCACCAAATGCCCGCAGCGGGCAAACAGCTCCAGCTGGAGGATCGCTGACTTCAAATAAGGAAGCATCCAAAGTCACGAAGAGCCGACACCTGCTCTCAGACACCCATTGCCAGAAGAAGAGAGGGTGATGCAGAGGGGTCATGGAAACCTTAAGACTCTTCTCGCTCTAATTTCCCCATCGTTTGCCAATGGTGAGAAGAGTAAAACCTCTGGCAGGAACTTTGAGCAGCTGTAGTGGAGGTAGTGGGGGCCAAATCAACTGGGAAAACTTGATTCACTCCATTTGAGGGGAGAGCCGGGAACCCCAAAAGCTCAACTGTGCAGTGCCAGGGTTACTAAAGAGAAAACAGAGGAGGCGGGAAAGGGGGACGCTAAGGCAAAAAGGGGAGAGAGAACTTGGAGGCAGGGCAGCCCAGGATGCAAAAAGAAAGACAGAGAGCCTGGACAGTGGTCATCTTCCCACCCCAAAGGGAAAAAGTCACCTTCCAAAACTTCACAGCCAGAGTGGAGGAGGAAGAATGGACTGCAATGCAGGATACAGTCCTATTTTCACTTTACTTGGTCTTTCTAGATATTTCCAACCTGACTCCTAAATCTCTTTCTACTTAAAAGGAGGCAGGGGGGGATTCCTCAATTACTTGAGAACCTTCTTCTCTCCTCACCACTTGCTTCCCCAAATCGAGTGTAAAGCTAGTAGCTAGGACACTCCACAAAAGAGACAGAGGTCAGCCATGGAGAAATGTGGGGATCTTCAGAGAGGAAAAAGTCTCTTTCATCCTTTAATTTCCTCTCTAGGGATAAGGAGTTCTCTGTCTCATTCAGTTTTAGTCTGGATTTTATTTTGTGAACCCTAGACATGTTGGTTATTTAAGACCTCTGCAGCCATGAAAAATGTGTAAGAAGCAATAACCACTTCCCTAAAGAGAAGCAGGAATAGCACAAAATAGAAACCTAGAAGGTAAAACAGAATGGAAAGAAGTATGAGTGAAGGCATTTCAGTTTGCCTTTCATTCCTTTCAGTTTCAAACATGATGACATTAAGCTGCCAGATTTTTTTTAAATTGCTCATAATTTCCCAGGTCCCTAACAATAACCAGAGGTGCTTAAAGTCAGGTCTGTATTTTCCTCACATATACTAGAAAATTCTTAAGATGAAGAGAGACTTAGCTTGTAATCCCAATATTTGGGAGGCTGGCACGGGAATATCACAGGTTCAAGGCCAGCCTTGGCAACTTAGCAAGGCCTTCTACAACTTAGTGAGACTCCATTTAAAACTAAAGAATAAAAAACAGGGCTAGGGATATATCGCAGAAGTAGGATGCCCCTGGGTTCAATCCCTAGTACCACCAAAAAAAAAAAAAAAAAAAAAAAAAAAAATGGAGACTTGATGAAGGAAATACTTCAACTAACACTATATCCATATGTTATCGATGCCAATTTCAATGTGTACAGGAAGGGGAGTAAGTGGGGAGAGAGCCGGGGGGAAAGTTCACCAAGTGCTATGTGCCCTTATGTCCCTATCACTCTGAAGTTCATTATGATGTATGATTACAATGCACCAATAAAAGCTTTTTAAAAGAGAGAGTCCACATAAGTAACTCTGGGAAATTATCCTTCTATATGTCCCGAGATGAAGAAAGAAATGCAAAAAAGGACAGCAGCTGTGAGACCCCAGGTACACTTGCAAATGGGGAATGATGTGTTCAGGTCCAGTGGCACCATAAAAACCAACACACTGACCTACAGTAAGACCCTTGGCCACCGAAGAAGTTATGCCTTCAATGATTAACCTGTTCAGTAATACCCAGCACTAAAGAGGCTGAGATGTTGTCAGCAAAAAAACAAACCACTGGCTTGAGCCCCAAAAGCAGTGCTAGCCCCAGCGAGGTTGCCTAGACTGACCAGAGGACATCCTGCGGGTCTCCCAAATCAATGCTCCCATCTGTAAAATCAACTAGCAAGTGCACTCGTCCCCACCTGTTTCATTCATTCAAACAAATATTATTAAACCACAAATGGCAAGCGCTTGCTCTGGGTGCTTAGGGAAACAGCAGTGAACAGAAGAGACAAACCAACATCCCTTGATGGAATTTGTACTCCAGATTCTGAAACTTACTATAAATCAGTGCTTTCGATCTATGGGCTGTGAAATTCATTTAACAACAGTCTCAGATGAGCATTTTGAAAAGAAGAAATGGAGCAGAATAGTATAAAACTGATATCAGAGTACATCACACACTATAAGGGTAAGTTGTTTCATGGAATGCGCTTCAGCTGTCAATATTTATATTTATGAGGACTGTGAGCCCAGAAGGATAAGGCACTTCTGAATATGGGTTGGTGGTGCCAAAAGAATTCAGAAGACCCTGATAAGAGACCTCTTTCTTTTCCTTCTAGCCACCGGCTCTCCTCCTATTCTTCTCTCTGCTTCTTAGGAACATCCTGCCCATAGATCAAATCGCATTTTTTTTATCATTTGCCCCATGATAGTAGTAGGAATAAGTATCAAAGAATACATTCTTCCAGGTAAATGTTCCCAACCTTTCTGAGTAGGATAACTTTTTACATCAGTCATTTTTGTACTACTTGTCTGCTGATTAAGAAAGTGAGGTAACTGAGCTGGGTGTGGTGGCGCACGCTTGTAATCCCAGCATTCGGGAGGGTGAGACCAGAGGATCCGGGTTCGCAGCCAGCCTCAGCTGCCTAGTGAGGCACTCTGCAACTTAGTGAGACCCGGTTTCAAAATAAAGAATAAAAAATAGGGCTGGGGGTATAGCTTGGAGGTAGAATGCCCCTGAGTTCAATCCCCAGTACCCTCCCCCCACCAAAAAAAAGAAAGTGCGGTAACTGAAAGCCATAAGAACTTTTAAATGGATTAAGGTATTAGTCCTAAGATCTTCCACCCAGAAATACAAAGGGTAGAAGATATGTCACTCATCCATCTACACACCATGCTTGAAGTTCAGACAGATCTGCAGGCCTGCTGTGCCCGGCTGGGTCCCAGGTACAGAGACTGGTAACCACTG
>PVLC010039730.1:0-14158 GCA_004027655.1 Graphiurus murinus
GGGCATTCTTCATCTAAGCTACAACTCTAGCCCTATTTTATTTTATTTTGAAACAAGGTCTCACTAAGTCACTGAGAGACTCTAAGTTGCTGAGGCTGGCCTTGAACCTGAAATCCACCTGTCTCAGCCTCCAAAGAAAGGGATTATGGGCATGTACCACCACACCCAGCTCAGTTGACTTTATTTCTAATCTCCAGACTCATGCAGTCCTTGGAAATAGACCATTAGGATATCACCTGTTCCCCTAGCTGGAGAAGTGTCAGGGGCAGCGGGAAGGGAACCCATCTTGCTGTGGGTGAAGAAATGAATGGAAAGCATGGAAATAAGACCCGTGGGTGTGTACTTGTATTTCAGGAGAGTTGTCATGGAAAGAAAGATAAGGCTGGATAGTAATATAATGGGTAAGCAAGGTTTTAGAAACGATATTCATTCACTCTTGAGAGTATATAGTGGCCATACAAATTCACCTGTCAGATCTCTAGCGACAAGGAGTATGATTGATAGCAGTGTCATCAGCCCTGCTTCCCAATCCTTCATTTGTCTTTATTGGGGACATGCTTTCCACAGGCTGCTCCCAGCTGATGACTGGAGGTGGCAGGGGCAGCTCAGAGGGTCACACAGGCTCGAGAACAGCTCGATGGCCATATTGAGCATTGTTAGAGCTTCCCTGCAGCTTCTAACTCTGATAGAGCAGAACCCCACTTTTCCTCTCTCCTCACACTGCTCACACCTGCACCCCAATCCGAGAGCTCTGCCTTCCTTCTGGGCCCCAGGCTTCCACCTCCTTCTCCTGCCACGTTTTCCCTAAGAAATTTCTTGGACTTCCTATTCCACTTGGTGTCTGTTTGTTGGAGGACAAAGCCTTACAGAGTGAAATCACCTTGAGTAGGTTTGCAAGATGGGAGCAGGGATGGGAGAAAGTGCTTTGCCTTGTGTTTTCTCTCCTGCAGATCTCTTCCCAAACTTTCTAGGTGTGTCTGTCTGCCAATCACAGGTCCCACTGCCTGACCCCATCTGCCTCTCTGCACATTCCCCTGATCTAACTCTTGACCTTGTCCCAGCTCTGAGTTTCCCATCCAGCTTTCAACCGAAGTAAACAAAGACATCTGAGCAAAATTGGTGGCCTCCAAGATGGGCAGCTGTCACAACCTAGGATTCTGTTTCTGTTTTGGGGGGGTGATGGCTACTAAGGATTGAACCCAGTTTTTTACTTCCAAGCTGTACTCCCAACCATATATATAATATAATATAATATAATTATATATATATATATGTATATATATATATATAATTTTGAAACAGGGTCTTGCTAAGTTGCTAAGAATCTCACTAAGTTGCTGAGGCTGGCCTTTAGCCTGTGATCCCTCCTATCTCAATCTCTTAAGTACAGGCATGTGCCACCATGCCCAGCCCCTAGGATTCTGTTTCTATTGCTGAAAGTTGTTCATTTATGGATGCCCCCCCCCATGACATATTGAAATGAATGCTTTCACTGTCATAGAATTGTAAAGGTCAAAGCTCAGGAAATAGAATGTTTAGCACCAGTCAATTCTAAAGGAAAGAATTGTATCAGAGACAACTCAGCAAGATGACATGACCGTCTTTTGACTTTCATTTTCCCACCCATCCAGGCTGAAGGTCAAAGGTCTTCGTTCACTGGAGAGAGAAAATTCACAGAAGTCAGTTCTATAGCTCGCTCTCCCACATGCTGTAGGCACCAAGGGCTGTAGGCTAAGAGGCTTATGTGTATTATATATTCCACAGAGATGATTCTTTATCTATGCCACTCCTTGTTGGATGCAAAACCCCACAGACCCACCCTGGTGCTCCCAGAGTGGCAGCACAGAGAGAGGACTGGGGCACCATGAACAGCCGTCCTCAGAGTGCTCCGTCCTCACTGATGGGGGAGGACAGTAAGTCTGTACTCACGTGTTTCATCCAGCAAAGGGGCTAAGACAGCACCATGGAAAGTATGAATCATCTTGAGGATCCTTCACCAAGAGGGCCACCTACTCAGACAAGGAGACCCCGGTCCTAAAAAGATGCATGTTGAGCAACCAGTGCAGGAGTTGAAGGTAATTACAAAACAATGCAAAGTGCAGGTATCCTTCCAGGTAGCTAAATGTGCCCAATGAAAAAGATACCATTTGTATGCCTGTCCCTCAAAGCACATCAGTAGCCAAGGAAAGGACAGACAGCTCAAGATGAGTAAATATACTCTGACCCCCTTTCTCTCTAATCTCCTCTTCCCTGTCCTAATATCAGAGAGCCAGGGCAGAGCTGGGGGATTGCAGTAGATGAAATAAGAAGTGGAAGAGCAAACTGTTCCTGCTCTTCACCTGCAGGTTTCCAAGTTGCTGGTCAGAAATGACTAGGGGAGAAGAAATTCTTTAAACTAGGTGTGATCTAAAAGTTCTCATGCAGATAGGATCCACCCTGAATGCCATACAGGGAAAGGGGAGGAAGATATGATAAAGCATATTAGAGGCAGTGGTTGATGAAAAATGAAAGCCACTTTCTATTTCTATCCCATGACATTTAGCTCATTTAATAAACTGGCTAAAAACCAATTAATTGGTTTATTTGAAATGTCCTTCTATAATAAAATATCAGTTAAAATGTACCAGTCTAATAAGATTAATGAGTCCTTCAAGGAGACTCTATGTCTTATTCTTAGTTCATATCTCTCTTCCTTAGGGATGAGGGTCTTCAGGTTCCTGGGATTGCTCCAATTTTGTGGATATTGAATTGTGAATTGTGTAACTATATATATATATATATATATATATATATATATATATATATATATATATATATATATATAAAACAAGGCCACCTATTCATTATGTCCTGGCCAAGACTGTGTACAATTCAGAAGCATGAAAATCATATAGTTAACCATCACATATAATTTCAAAACTATTTAGTTGCATAAATTAATCGTAGCTTAGCAACTAAAGAGCTAAGGTTTGGAGAGAAAGTATTTCATTACTGTTCAAATCAGAACAGCAAGCTTTGGTGAAATATTCTTGAGTTCTGTTGAATTTGTTACGATGAAACCAAACACTGCGGTAGGCAAGGGAACACTCACATTTTACAGCTCAGTTAATTTTAGGAGAGTAGAGAGGAAGTAAATTGCATCTCATCTCCTAGCTTGGGTTAGAACTGCCCAATTTAAGAACAAGTACTAATTAGCTGAAAGTAAAGCTCAGCTGTGACTTGGCTAAAAATGGGACCTCTTGCAAAAAAGTGTACTTAAAATCGAGTGTGATGGAGCTGATTCATTTTGCATGTGAAAACTGGACTCGAACTGGCAAAACAACATGTGGGAAAAGAGTTTGGGAGTGTTTTTAGAACTTCAAAGCATTTTGTTAAAGAAATGGTCATTTCGCTTGTCCATAACATAACCAGGAATAAAATCCAGACTGGCATTTTTGGCTGAGACTTTTTGGAAGAGTGTCTCCAGTCAAATTAGCTTGGTTGGCTAAGGGTCAATCTAATAACCAAGAAGATGGTCTGGGAATTAGAACAGCATTTTTAATAAAAGAAGGGGAAGGAAGACAGGTTCTGGATAATTTGAAGCATTCTAACTGCATTCAGAAAATTCATATAAGCTTTGGAGAAAATGTAAGCAAATCATTTTAAAGCCTTGCTTTAATAATGACTCAAAACTATTCAAATGACTGAACAGTGGATTAACATATTTTATTTTGAAAATCCTCTATGCTTAGCTTTTGATTGAATTTAAAATTTTGTTGGAGCAAGCAAAGTCGTTTTGATTTCAATGTTTAATTAACCTCTTGCAACTTTCTGCCTTAGTTATAAAAATAAATTTCTTGTAATGATGGAAATGCAATTGCTTTTATGTTAACATTTCTTAATCATACACGTGGATAATATACTCTGCAAGGTAAACAAGAGATTGGTAATAGAAGGCTGTCTCAAGGCAGGAGACCTGGATGTCTAGAGGTAGAAGAGATATTGCCTTTCTCTTGCTCTTATGCTTTTGTTCTTTTTGAACTTTTTACTACATAAATTTATAATAATTCAACAGGTGAATATGCTTTTAAGTAAACATTAAAATTAAGTTTTAAATGCAATTCGTTTAAATAAAAGCAACATGATTTGATGGAAAGAACAGTGTATGGAATCACAGACATGAACTTGGATTCCATCTTGGCCGTTTAGAATTTAGGAGATTGTGGACATGTTATTTGGAATCTCTGAATCTGTTGTCTTCAGTCTTCACATGGAGCAGAATACGATCATCCCTCACTATCTACGGGGGATTAGTTCCAGCACCCTCATGAGCACCAACATATATGCACAAGTCCCTTGTACAAAATGGCATCGTATTTGCACAGAACTTATGCACTTCCTTTCATATACTTTAAATCATCTTTAGATTACATATAAGACCTAATACTATGTAAATGCTATGCAAATACTTATACAGGATTATTTAGGGAATAATGACAAGGAAAAAAGTGTACAAATTCAGAACCAACACACCTTTCTTTTTCAGATAGCTCCCATCCGTGGTTGGCTAAATTCTCAGATGTGGACCCCACAATTTGGAACCCATGGATTCAGAGGGCTGACTGTACCTAACTTACATGGTTGTGGTCACAATGAGGAAGGTAAAATCCCTGTAGCAGACCTACAATAGGGCATGTGCACCACAGACTGTGGTTATTATTAGAAGCATACAGTATATTCAGTAAAAACAGTATAATGTCATCACCTACAATCCTCTAGAGACAATAAACATGCTTGTAATATCTCAGTTTAATACTTACCTGGGAACATGGTTTTCTCTGACACTACACCCTGAGTTCTACATTTCCAACCATTTCACCTCCATTTGTTCTAATTCCTCAGTCCTTCTGGAGGGCATCATCAAAATATCGAGTTCCCTTCCATGATTTGCCTTTCTTAAGACTATAGTTCAATCCCACTTTCAAAATTAAGTTAAATTGTATTTTCCAGGGTGTGGCTCAGTAGTAGAGCGCTCACCTAGCATGCACAAGACCCTGGGTTTCATCCCCCAGAACCACAAAAATAAAAACATTTTAAAGTAAGTTGTATTTTCCTATTCATGGAAATAAATGCTATTATTGCAAAAAATGAATCTCTTTGTTCCTGGGTTTCTCTTCAACAACTTTTGGAAACTTGATTTGCTTCAGAAATGTCTCCTATTTCCCAGGCTTCAAAAATTTGTCCCCAAGATTTTATAACTTTGCTTTTTCCCCTTGCTCCACATTGGCTCCAGAAATGAGCATCTGCCCTGGTTCTCTTTTACCTCTGACATCATCCCTGAACAGCTTCTGACTCCTGCCAGAGAGCTCCCAGGCATGCCTGATGCATTACTTAAAGAAGCCACTAGGTGGGGATAAAGACACACCTCTGAGAAGGCACAAGCTTCTGGATGGTGAGCAGTAATGTATTTTCTCTCTCTCTCTCTCTCTCTCTCTCTCTCTCTCTCTCTCTCTCTCTCTCTCTCTCTCTCTCTCTCTCAAACAATTATCTAGGAAAACTAAGATAAATATAATAATAGATGGAACTCTCTCCAGCAAAAGTCTTTTCATTTTTCCTCTGGTCACTGTAGTTAGCAGAAATGGGAGGCTTGCTCTCTCAGATTCTAGTTTAATAAGCCCAGTCCATTCGTCTGTCTGTCCTCATTCTGAAACGCATTCATCTGTGCATCGCATATTCACATACCTCGATAAAGTGTACAATGGCTTTTTGCACACTATGAGAGTCCTTGGGGTGTAATCTGTGCATGTTATTGTCTTGCAAATTATGCACAACCTGAGCTAATATGATGCAGGACGTGACTGGCCAAGGAGAAGCAGTATGCAGGGGCCACGAAACAGCTTCAGCGCAGGAATCTTTTTTAAATGCCAACTAACCCTGAGGACCCCTCTCCTTGACACATGAGTTATAAAGAAGATTGCTTTACTCTTCCTTCATTGAAAAAATTCACACAATACAAAACTGCAAAGTCAACAGTATTTCCAGTGAGTAGGTATTTCACTTATCGAAGCATGGACTGCAGACATTTAAGCTCAGCCCATGTTATTTCATCAGCATGTGTGTAATGCTTGGTGTGCACACATGCTCGTGAGTATCTTACAATAGCAATGTTTGGGGAGCACCACGGTGGTGCATGAGCATCGGCCAGACTCGAGTTGAAATTCAGCTTCTGAATAAAGTGCTTATTACCTCTGTGAACCTCATAGTCTTCACCTGTAAAGTGGAGATAAGAACCTTTTCTTAGTGGGGTCATTGCAAGTATTAGAAATAAGGTATGCAGCGTTTTAAACATGACACGCTAGGTTCTACTCTGAAGCACTTAACTGTTTCTATGGTATATAGAGACCCACCCATCCTTTCCTCTTGGAACCCTGTTTTCTGTCCTGTCGCCAACCAGCTGAGTTGGTGATCGCTAGGTTTTGCTTGCAGGAACTCTTCCTACCTTCCAGCCCCAGACTCTGCTCTTCCTAGCACAGCCTCGGTGAATCTTCCCTTTACTTCCTCAAATCTTCTCTACTTGTGTTTTGAATGGAGTCAGTCCTTTCTAATACCAATTACAGATGCTTCTGGACGTTATGATGGAATTATATATCCTAAAACTATCCTAAATTGAAACCCCAATAGGCTGAAAATGCAGTTAATACATCTAATCTAGTGAACATCATAGCTTAGCCTACCCCACCTTAAACATGTCCAGAAAACTTACATTGCCCTAGAGTGAAGCAACGTCATCTAACATAAAGCTGATTTTTTTTTTTTTTTTCGGTACTGGGGATTGAACCCAGGGGCATTCTACCTCCAAGCTACACACCCAGTCCTATTTTTTATTCTTTATTTTGAAACAGGGTCTCGCTAAGTTGTGGAGTATCTCACTAGGTAGCTGAGGCTGGCCGGGAACCCGGATTCTCCGGTCTCAGCCTCCCAAATGCTGGGATTACAAGCGTGCGCCACCGCGCCTGGCTCACAAAGACAAATTTATGATAAACTGTTTGATATCTCATGTGCACACAGATGGGCATTTTGTAAATATGATGGGATGCAAAAACAAAACACAATATCCTAAAAAAATAAAACCAACAGCACAGCACATTGTAAGGTACCCATCATTTACCCCCATGATCCCATGTCCACTTGGGAGCCTCAGCTCACTGCTGTTGCCAGCATGAGAGAGTATTGAACACATATGGCCAGCCTGGGAAAACATCAAAATTTAAAATCTGAAGTACAGTTTCTACTGAGTGCATATTATTTTCACACCATCCTAAGGTTGGAGTCATAGGTCAAAGAAATCCTAAGTCGAAACATCATAATCATTTCAATCAGATTCTTACTTCTGTGACCCAAAAACCTGGTGACTAAAACTTAGAGGAAGAAAGGTTAATTTGTTTTGGAGATTTCAGAGGGTTCAGTCCACGTTAGGCTTGGTCAGGTTTGTGGGGCTCAGGGTATGTATGGCAGAAGGAAACAGAGCCAAGGAGGGGATGAAAGATTATATATATATGTTCCCAAGGCCACACCTTTTGTGACCTACCTCCCCCAGCCACATCCCAGTAAGTCCCAATTACTAATCCATCAGTGGATTTATTCGCTGATAAGATTAAAGCCTTGTGATGCAATTATTTTACTTCTGAATATTTTGAATTGCCAATATGTAGCTTTTTAAGGGGACATTCCATTCCCAACACACAGTATTCTGGAACCATCATTCACCAACACTGTTTCCCTCTCTTGAGCCTCTCCAAAATCACTGCTATCAATATTTTTAGTCTTGGACCCTATTTATTGCCATAATAAAATACCTGAGCCCAGATGCTTTATAAACAGTAAGGGTTTATTGAGCTCATGGTTCTGTAGGCCAGGAAGATCAAGAGTTATGACTCCAACAGCTGGTTAACATCTGGGAGGGCTTTCTTGCCATGGTGGAGGGGACCACATGGGAAGACAGAGAAATCATTCTGCTTTGGGTCTCTTCCTCTTCTTATAAAGACATTGGTGCCATCATGGGGCCCCACCCTTATGATGCCATCCAATCCTAATTACTCCTGAAAGGCTCCTCTTGCAATAATATTACCATGTGACTTTGAGGATGGTGATTCCAACAGATGAGTTCTGGGGATACGACACATCCACATCAACTCTTTCTCTCTTATCATGGCTGGGGCCTTGAGCTTCCTGCTTACACAGGAACAAGTATCAGCACATTGAGAGGACTAGAACAACACTCTCTGGCTGTGCTCAGCTAGATGTCCTTCTCACACTCTGGATTCCATCATGCCCAGCCTGCCCTCTAAGGTAGGGCTTTCATCTTGCTTTGAGTCTGCAGTCTTGTTTATCGATTAATCAGTAGGCCTCTATCATCATTTATCTGTTGTTCTTTCTTTCATATTTTAGCCATAATTCTGTTCCCTGGAAAATTCTTTCTAATATTTCATTGTGAATCTCCCATGCTTTCCATGGGTTTCCTGAGCAGTCTAACCACTTTGGAGTATTTATTGCCATAACTTTGCATACTAAATAGACATGCTCTCTGCCTTGCACATTTTCTTCCCCAGTTCACCTTCTGTTTGCTGTTTAACAAACCCAGGCTTACTCTCCAGCGTGAACACTAAACCATATGAATTTGGACGATTTCTATACAGGGAAGGGTAGATGATTTTAGGTGCTTGTTGCAACCCTGAAACTTATCCAGGACCTGACATGCACCTGTGTTTTGTTTTCTTACATTTTTGTATTTATTTCCTCCAACTCATAAAAAGTGGACCCTATAAAGACTTAAAGAGGTTGGATATTTGATCTAAGGTCACACTACTTAGAACTGGCCGAGCAGAGCCAGAGCCTAAGCTGGCTGTAATTTTCACATTTTTCCACCTTTAGAAAGTAAGATGGAATCCAGGGCAAAGAATCTGGGTCGCTGGGAAAGCTACTCCTCTGCACATACTGCTCCTCTAGCCAAAGCAGGCTTCTGCTCAAATTTTAGAGTGTTCTAGGGCCGCAAAAGGTCACTCATCCATGAGAGAGAAATAAAATAACCTGGCAGAAGCCAGTTAGCGGTCTTCTGGAATCCAAATTCCTGAGGGGAAAGTTCCTGCTTATAAGATAGCTTTCTGAATGTTCTCATGGTTGGTTTAACACCAGCTGGGTCTTCTGTCAAATGACTATTTAACATGACTAGAAATACAAGCCAAGAAATTAACCTTGAAGGAAGCCAAGGCCCAGTGAAAGTGAGTATAAGGACACAGGAGAGTCCCTATTTTCTGCCTGATCATACTTACTTTTCTTTCAAACATACAGTCAAACATCACTGACTTTGAAATGCTGTCCTCAATTTACCCTGCTCCTGGCTGAGCTGAATATTCCTCCTCTGTGATGTCACAGCCCCCCCACACACACAAAACACCTCTGTGAGGGCCCTCGTTACAATGTGCTGTTCACTGACCCATTCCTCTCCTTCACTGGACTGAGCTCTTTGATGGATGGATGGATTCCATCTCTGAACTCTCAGTGCCTGATGTTCAGTGTGTGTATGTGTGTGTGTGTGTGTGTGTGTAGAAATAGAGACAGAGAGAGAGACAGAGAGAGGAGACAGGTGTGTGTGTGTGTGTGTGTGTGTGTGTGTGTGTGTGTGTGTGTAGAAATAGAGAGAGAGAGAGAGAGAAAGAGAGAGAGAGAGAGAGAGAGAGAGAGAAATTGAGAAGAAAGAAGAAAAGGGAAAAGGAAAAAGTAGAAAATAGAGGATCCACTGACACGACTGAGAGATAGCTTAAGATCAGAATTAGTCTCAGGCTCCTAAGTACTGGAGTTACAGATGTGTGCCACCATGCCCAGACAGAACTTTATTGATAAGTGATTCCCATATGTTTTCTAGTAAGGAGGAATCAATTGATGATCCTTTGTGTCTCTGGGTATTAGTTTCAATTCATGGTTTTATGTAACCATAGCCCTCAAAATATCTGAGTGTTTCCCTTTCTCCAGGGGTGACTATGCACAAAAATGGTTGTTGGCCTTTCGGGCAAAACTATGAAATCACTACTGGATATAGTGTGTGTGTGTGTGTGTGTGTGTGTGTGTGTGTGTGTGTGTGTGTATGTGTGTTATTAAGAATTGAATCCAGGGGTGTTCTCCTTCTGATCTACATCCTCAAATCCCACCCCATCCCCAGCTTTTTTTTTTTAAAACAAGGTCTGGCTAAGTTACTAAAGGCCTTGCTAAATTGCTAAGACTAGCTTTCTCAGCCTCCCAAGTACGGGGATTACAGGTGTGCACTGCCATATCCTGATATCCTGCTAGTACTGGATATACATGTGCTAGTGTCACAGAGTTCTATTTCTGGTGTCTCAGCTTCCTTTCCGTGTGATAGATCCTGGATTTGAGAACTGGCTCAAGTCTGGGAGCTGGCAAAGAATCACAGCTGCTCAGGGTGATTGCCTTTAGCCCTTTTCTCATTCCTTCTTGATGTCTTTTAATTCAGTATATTAAGCAGTACTCTTGTTGGTAGCTCAGATATCTTGTCCCATGAACATCTCCAAACACCGTGCTATTCAGACTCCTTCTATTTCCTACCTTTTTTGCCAACAGGGGGAGTGTTTATACTTTGCATTTGACAGTTAAGAGCTGCTACCTGGCCTCTGGTGTTTTGGTTGTCTGTCCCCTTGCTACTAAGGAGCTCAGTTCTGTAACAGCTGCCTTTAATGTGAGACATCCCAGCTGAAATACTCTTTAACAGCACTTTTTAAAAAAATTATCTTCTAGACAATGTCTTCTGGGCCTCTGAGGAATATGATCAGCTGGTAAGGTTTTCTGTCTTATAGAGTAGACCAATTACAGCATTACAACTTTTCTAAGTCTTCTGATCGCTGTTTTTATAGTCTTCCAAGGCAATTTTTGGCATCTCTGCTTACTTTAATGAAGGCTGTTACTTTTTCTAAATTTCATGAATCAGCAAATAGCATACATTAGACTCATTTTCTAGGCTCCTTGCCAAAATGTTCAATTCTGCATGATGGTGAAGTGGCTTCATATTGACAAACTCTCTTTTACCCAGCTTTATACTCTCCACCACCTCCTAAATCTCCTCTCCCCCTGCCCTCAGGTACACTTTCCCTGAGTAAGTACAGCAGTGTTCGCTGGAGTCTTGGTGTATAACAGTTCCATTCTGCTAAAAGCCTCAGATTTTCTCCTGTTTAAGGTGAAACTTAACTTTAAGAAAATTGGTAGACGGAAGAAATGGAGGCAAATTCTGAGGAAGGCAGGCACCATCCTATAAGATATCTATCTTATTTGAGCTCCCTGAATATTCCTAATGTAAGAAAGAGGGCCATGCCTTCCAGAATGAGGGTAGGTATTACTTTAAGCTAAGTGAGTTAAGAGGAATTTGGGTGTTCAAGGGTCTCAACTACATCAACCTAGAAATCAAATTAGGTCAGAGGGTACCAGCTTCAGAAAGGATCAGTGCTAGTCTCCTGGAGTCGATTGCTTCTTATGAGGGTGGGTAAAGCAAGATATCCTGGCCATCTTGATTCTCTCTATCGCTTCCTGTCTTACCATGCAACCTCTTTTGCGCACACTTCTGCCGTTCTGATGCTACTCACCATGAAGCCCTCACTTGAGCCAAACATATGCAGTGCAATGCTCTTGGGCCTCCAGGACTGTGATCTAAATTAACCTCATCTCTTTATGAAGTACTTAGCCTCAAGCATTCTGTCATAGCAACAGAAAGTGGATGAATACCTCCTCTAATTCTCAGACATTGCTATAAATAAAGCCAGGCCTATCATTTTTCTCTGTCCAGCAATAGCACTGAGCAGCTCCTACAAAGTTCTATAGTCCTTATAGTTACTATTTTCCTTGAATCTCTTAAATACTAGTCCCACAAGAGGGAAAAATTTTAACAATTGCAACTACTTCATCATCTTGTCATTCTAGGGTCTGTCAATAACTCCAGTGATGGGATGTTCACTGAAATCTTGCTAGGCAATCTGGATCCATCTCCAGATTCCTTGCTTTTAATGTCAACTAAATTGGATCAAGGGTTCTAGAAACACTCAGAGGTAGCAAGTCTGATGTAAATGATTTACCTGGGGAAGAATCTCTGGAAAAGGAGAGTGAGAAAAGCATCCTATGCCAAAGGAAGAAAGTTACCCAACACTGTTGAAGGCCAGACAGTCTCAACATACTGGAAATAATGACCAAGAGATTGGGGGATTATCCCCGTGGGTCTCAAAGAAGGACTGGCTCCACAGAGTTGGTCTCAGGGTAAAATAAACTGAATGACTTTGTATCTCCCTGTCCATCATTCTGTTCTGGGCAGTGGGCTTTCCTTGGGAAGGGGTAGATGATAGCCTCCTGCATGAGGTGGCTTCTGCTCATCCAAGTGCAATTCTATGAAGGAAGTGAGACTGAGAGCCTGGGGGAAGAGGTGGTGAGTAGGAGGTATCAAGAGCTCCCAAATTCCAAAAAATGATCCAGTGTAAGAGAAGTCTGGTATACAAATGGGGTTGGCTTAAAGGACTAGACAAAAGCTTCCACTATCAAACACATTGCAAAGATGATATAAATCAATTGCTGAACTGCTTGCATGTGTAGGGTTAAAGCCCTGGCTAATCTTTATAACATTAGAACAGTTCTTGAAGTCTTCAATACTGCTGTCAACAACTGATTATCAAACAATGAGTGAGAAGTGAAAGTAAATGTTAAAAAAATATTTGTCTCTTCTGCCTTCTAATTCTATAAAAGTGCTCCATTTGTGTGTGTGTGTGTGTGTGTGTGTGTGTGTGTGTGTGTGAATGTGTGTGTGAGGGGTGCAAAACCAGATGTAAAACTTTGATCACTTCTGCTTGTAAGTCTAGGTAAATTAAGGGAGCGTTTGTATTTATGGGTGAGTTTGTGGAAAACTGTTCAAAACAATTTAAAAAGGCATATTAGTGACTTTAGGAATAGCAGAAAATATATTCAGAAGAAAAGGTAGTGGACAAATTTTCTCACCAAAGCTAAACTATCTCCGCATACTGGAAAAAATGACTATGAGGTTGGAAGAGTATCTCTCATATGAATATCTGTCTGGGTAGGCCAATGAATGATCAACATCAAAGGCATCCCTGATAATATTGTGCATATTTAGAAGCACTTCACAAATATTAAGATATTAAGGTAGTTGATGATTTTTATGTTAAACCAAATATTAAATACTCCAACCCCAAAACAATAACAGTGTGGAAAAGTTCAAGGGCACTCTCAAAAAAAAAAAAAAACAATGGAGGCCTTACTGGAAAGCAAAAGAGAAGGCTGATAAAGTCATAAGAAATGCTAGGTTAAATGGTGAGAGGAACTAAGATGGATGAAGCCAGGGAGCAAAAATTCATTACTACATCTGCCAGCACATGGGCTATCCCCATAATGCCTTCAGTTCCCGAGATGATCTGCAAATCTAACACCAGAAGGGTCAGTTTCAGTGGAATCAGGTGAAGTCAGCACTGAAACCAGGTGAAATCAGCTTGTTTTGGCTACTAGGTTATCTTTAGCATAACACAGCTTCTGCAAAGAAACAGACAAGAAAACAGCAACTGCCCCTGGGGGTAAAAAGTTATTGCAATCAGTTACTGCCACTGGGCTTTACTCTGATCAGATTATATTGTCCTAACAAGATAAAAAGTAGATTATAGGCCATGTAGCTTAATAAAGAGAACCAGGAAAAGAGAGAGCTAAGAAGTACTTCTCTGAAGTCAGAACAAATCTGAAACTCTGACCTCAAAATCCACCCCATAAAGGAATCCAATTGTAATTGGATCAGCCTGTGGAACCACACATGCACTGGAGCATCATAAAAAATGACAGAACAACAGGCTGGCAATTAGTGGAGCCTAACTGTTGTATGTGATCAGGAGAACAAGCAAAGAGACCCGGATGGAAACCACTGTCACTTCATTTTTTTTTTAAATTTTTTATTGTAGTAATTCATGCAATATAGCATACATCTTTGTTAAGTACAAGTTGTTAACAACATATTTGCACACAATTCTCATTTGACCCCTTCCCCAATTCCCTCCCCATTCCCTCCCCCTCCCTCCCCCTCAGGTTCACTTCAGTGAGTGACCTTGATATGATTGTGTAAGTACATCATGTGCTT
>PVLC010039731.1:0-14129 GCA_004027655.1 Graphiurus murinus
GCAGAGCACTTGAGGGTATTGAGTGAGGACCAGTAATCACCTTTGCATTTGGGAGTAACCTAGCAGGAAAGGCAGGTGAGGGTGCGGGGGAGCCTTCAGAGGCTCCTGCAGCCATTCAAGGCACAGGCCAGTGCCTGCACTGGGGGAGTGGAATGGGAGAAGCCAGTGGTGTCCAGAGAGGATGTGCTACTTAAACACATACAGGGCCAGGTTGGAACCCTGTAGGCAGGCATCTGGTCCAGCAGTAGAAGTATACTTCTGCCTGAAATCAGGATCCAAAAGGGAAGGGCCCAGCAGCAGGAAGGCTGGACGACGGTGCTCCAGAGTAGCTCTGCTGTGGGAAAAGGAACTCAGGACACTGGCATGATCCTTAGATCACAAACAGGAAATTCTATTGGCTCTGACACAGGCTACTTTGTTCCCAAACAGTTGGACTGTCAACAAATTTACAGACTCAAACAGATTCTTCATTGAAGTCCTAGAACGCACATCTCCCCAAGCCATTCCTCTAGGGCATCTCCACTGAACAGAGACCATCTACAGTTGGGATGGGAGGCCTTCATGGAGCTCTGGTTGGGGGTGCTGCTTAGTGCTTACATGAGGCTGTGCTGCACCCCTCATCCTGCTCACAGCTCCTCGCAAGGCCTCTAGTCTTCCTGAAGGATTTGGGAACCGAGGTCCAGCCAGGGCACACGCACATGTCCTGTGAGGGACTCGGGTTCCTCCTTCGTGTCCTTCTGAGTGAAGAGCCATGGAAGGAACACAGGATGGAGGGCAGTGGGG
Source organism: Graphiurus murinus (assembly GCA_004027655.1). NCBI lineage: Eukaryota > Metazoa > Chordata > Mammalia > Rodentia > Gliridae > Graphiurus > Graphiurus murinus. Next base: position 784 of record PVLC010039731.1, read on the forward strand.
CTCAGAGCCACCTAGCCCTTGACCTCTGTCCTGCTCTCTCCAGAGTAAAGCCAAAAAACTCTCGCCCACTCACTCACCAAGGACTTACAAAATATTTGTGGTACTGAAGCATTTTCCTACGTTTGATGGGGGGAGAAGCACCCCAAAGAAACAATTATAGAGAAAGTGGATGTTGTGAAAAATCACACACAGTCAAGGACAGCACCCAGTTAGAGAGTATATAGCTGTCATCCTTTATTAAGAACCCATTCCTGATACCCACTCAGAAAGTCTCCGCTCATTTCATTTAACCTTTTGGAAGAGAAAAAGAAATTCAAACCTTTCTTCCTTCCATCTTCCAGACAGGCCTGGCTCCCAGTAAAATATGATTCTGTGAGCCTGCCATTCTGGCTGATGCTATCAGCTTTTTATTGATATTTAATATAAACACAGCCCCAAGGCTAGCAGGTACCCTGACAGGGTCTGAAATATAATTGCCAGCAAACTGTACAAATGCGTGTAGCAATTAAGGAGCTGTCAGGAATATTGCTGGTGCGAAGACAGAGAGTTGCAGGGGCTGGACAGAGGCAGGCAGTGCTGAGCTGGGGAGGTGGGGGGAGCAGAGGGCTGCAAGGAAGCGGGCAGCAGAACTGCATCACCAGAGAGCTCCCTCAGGCCCAGAAATCCCAGGCAGGGAGATAAGTAATTGTGGACACTTCCAAAGTAAATGGGGTCAAGTTTAAGTTTGTTGATTATTTCTAACACCCAAAGGCTGAGGGCTGACTCTCCTCTTTCTCCATGGTAGATTTACCATGGAGAGAGAATGTGCAGCTTTGAGTTTGGCTTTTAAGAGAGGTCATGATGCCTGACTTGGGGGCAAGGAAAGGAATCTGTTTGTTTAACATTTCATTGGGGTACAATTGGAATTTGCCTTATGGACTGATTTTAACAGCTGCCACCTGGCATTAACCTAAAAGCCAGAAAAGCATGAAGGACCCATACAGGGGCTGGGCAGCATGGAAAAGGTCAGGAGCATGGCCCAGGAACAACTGGGGCTGGAGAGATGCCGTTCCAATATCATCACCTCCCAGCTTGGGGTCCTTCTCGGTAGCCCTAGACTGATGTGTGCGATGGCAGGTGGCATGCAAACACCTTCCTTGCATAAGGAAAACTGAATTTTTTTTCTGTTCTGGAGATTGAACCCAGATGCATTCTACCTCTGAGGTACACTCTCAGCCCTATTTTGTTCTTTATTTTGAACCAGTGTCTCACTAAGTTGCAGAGGGCCTCACAAGTTGCTGAGGTTGGCAGTGAACCTTCCATCTTCCTGTCTCAGCCTCCTAAGTACTGGGATTACAAGTGTGTGCCACCACACCTAGCTTGATTTTTTTCTTTCATAAAAATAAAAATGCATCCTGTATGTCTTCCTTCTCTGAAACTGACATACTGCTGAAGATACTGCCAAGAATATGAAAACATAGATGTGGTCACATGACAATGGGCATGTCTAGTTCTGTAGCTGTAGGAGAATATCAGCAGAAGTAAGCAGTCATCCTTAGAAAGTCAAGAAAGATGTCCCAAGAAGTGGGTAGTATACTCTATGAGTAAATCTCAGGAAAGATCCGCCCCTCACTAAGCTTTGGGGAGAAAGCCAATTTCACGCAGAGATGGTTTTGATGGACTTGGCGCCAGGATCTGGGTTCACATGGCTAGAGCATTATAAGTATTTGCTTCTGATGCCCAATTTCATGTGAGTACCTACAAGCTGTAAACCTCCTGAACTATACCACTGGAAGTATAAACTGCTTCCACTGGCCATGATTTGCACTAGGAGTGATGCCAACTTCCAATAATGTTGGCCAAGAACCAATAACAAGGAGACTCCCACCATCTTTCCACTGGACCTCATTTACCATAAAAATTCTTTTATCAACTATGTCTTCAGCTTATGGAACAACAGCAGTTGAGCCAAATTAAATGAAACCAAATGAGTCGGTTTATGGACCTTCCATAACGCGTGCACACTAACCCTTAACTCCAAAGTGGCGGTCCCCTTCTCTTGTCAGACAAATGTCTTACAAAAAGTCAAAGGATGTAGGTTTAATCCTATTAAGTGATTTGTATCCAGGATGACTATGTAATTTATCATCCAAACTGGATCACTGAGAGTAACAGAGGGTCATTTTATTAGTGTAAAAAAACAACTAGTATAAGTTGGGTCCATCCTAGGCAAACCAAGATGGATGGGCAGCCCATTTTTATAACCTACCCCATTCCACAAAGAATGGAAATGATGGCCGTGTGTGTGTGTGTGTGTGTGTGTGTGTGTGTGTGTGTGTGTGTCTGAATTGATTATATGTAGTCAGTTGGCTAACAAAACAAGATTAGAACAATATATTATTTTTAAAATAATACATTAAACACCTGCTGCTTGACTCTTGGCTAATCTTTGTAGGGAGGGTAATGGCCTTTTGACCACAGGGGGCAGCCCATTAGCTTAGGGCATTCAGCATGCTATAGACACCAGCCAGAGTGCCTTGTTAAAGAAAGAAGAAATAAAGATCATTAACTGAGCCACTAAGTTGTTTAAAGGAGGTTCTTAATGAAGTCTTTCTTGTGACTATGTCAATGCACTCTTTATTTCTTCAAGTTGGAAATGTTTCCAATTTAAGAAACCAAACTCTACTCAAAATACTCTTATAACACAACTAGTAACCCATAGAGCTAAAAAGATAAGGGGCAGAAATGACTTTGAGCATGGATGGATCTAGAGATTGTCTATGGTTTTACAAAATACCTGGTCTCTATCTTTCTTTATATTTTGCATCCTATAGAGTTGGCTCCATCCCCAAACCCTTCATCTCTCACACCCTACAATCCTTGTTCTGGCATCTCCAGCCTTTCTCCTTATGAGGCCACAGAATTGCTACATGACTTACAGGCATCTCATGGGGGCAAAATGTAGGATCTTCAGATGTTTTCCACTTTTTGTTGATTTTTAGCATTGTATACCCAGTCCTGTGTTAGCACAAGAGGGTGATGGCGCATGCTTATCAGCCTAAACCTACTAAGCCTTGGCTCCGAGTTAAGCCCAGCAATCATGAAAGATGGGTTCCTGAAAGAAACTCAGGATGTCACTGGCAGGAAGAGGAAGGTAAAAGCACCACACCATAAACACCTCCTTCAAGTTCCCAGGATGGCCACAAACACCCAAAGAGTCGTCTCAGAGGCCACAAAATCCAGGTAACCTAGGACTTTAGCATGCCACTCATTCAGTTAAAGAATTTAAAAATTGGCAGGATTACTCCCCAACTGAAGTGCTTCCACACCACACTAACATACAACAAATTTAATGAACACTTTAAAATTTTGTGGCACATGGGTACAGAGAAGAAAGTTTATCAATCACCAGGAAGGAAAGTTTAATGCAAAACACAGATTTCTTGGGATAGAAAAAAAAGAAGATGGGAAGAAGTGGTTGGTGGAAAATAATGCTGTAAGTCCAGTCAGTAGATGAGATGCTACAAATGACGACAAAAAAGAAAATGTTACTTGATACTAAAATAAAACCAACAGGGCCATACATGTTTAACAGGAACTGCATGAAGAGAGGAAGAAGCCAGCTGCCATGAGAACGATGTATGACAAAAACAGACCCTCAGAAATGGAAGTCAAACTCCAAAATTGTTCAAGAACAGATTCATTTGCAGACTTTCACTGGCATTGTTTAAACCAGAACAGGCTTTTAAGTCAAGGTTTGGAAATAGTCACTTACAATTTGAAGTAGTCTGAACTTTATTATTTTTATATTTGTAGAAATAAACTGACTCATAAAGATCTTTGAGCAATACAGATGTTAAACTTTTAAATCTTGATGTTGGTCTACTGAATCAATTTGATTAGTTTGGAACATATTTCAAACTGCCAGAAGTACAGAGTAGATTAAACCTCTGGTAAGATTTCAGAGCCCTAACACATTTGATGAGTAATTTTATTACAGCAGCTAACTAGAAATAAGACAAGCCATCTATGCATCTAGCATCCCATGTGGCTTTTTAATTTAATCCTCCATGATTTCACCCTTTGGTCCATTTGATTATTTTTAAATGGCTTGGTTTTATTTTGAATGTGAATTAAAGGATATGTAATTTTAAAGTGGCTCCTATTTCAATAGTATTTTCATGATTCGAATATAATGAATTTGAGGGCAGGAGTGTAGTTCAGTGGCATAGCATGTGCTGAGCACCAACGGGGAGGAAAGAATAGAATGGATTTTTGTGAGAGCTAAAGGCTATCTTATGCCAAGAATGTCCCAAAGTAAGAACCAGTCATGATAACAGGTAAAATGTTAAAGGTGAAAATAAAAAAGCCTAGTTTGGTCTCTGTAAATCAGATAATAGAGCCAGGCATGGTGATACATGCCTATAATCCCAGTATTTGGAAGGCTAAGACAGGGGAATCAGTGGTTCAAGGCCAGCTTCAGCAACTTAGTAAGACCCTATTTCAAAGTAAAAAATTACATATGACTAGGATTATAGCTCAAAGGCAGAATGCCCCTGAATTCAATCCCCAGCAACAACAACAACAACACACACACACATACACACACACACACACACACACACACACACACACACACACACAAGAAAATGGGAGAAATGAAAAACAAAAGATGAAAGGGTAGGGAAAAAAAGCCTATTTCAAAACAATAGCCCATCATAAACTATTTAAAAGAAAACATGTCACTTAAAACAGATACTTAATTTAATCTTAAGTTGTTCAATATTTGTTCTCTAAAACACACCATACATTTGTGATGCATATAGAGAGATCTTATCTCTTACAATTGAATTATGGATAATATAGTTAATTAGCATATGGGATCAGTAAAAAACATACCAGAGGGTCAATCCAATCCTCTAGAAAAACCTAAAGCCTATTTAAGAAGAAAAGGAAAGGGAAGAAAGAAATGAAAAAAAAATGGACCCTTTTTTCTTGAAAGCAGCTGACAAGAGCACAATGAGGGGTACAAAAAATTAATAACTTTCTAGGTCCTTAACTTTCTCCAGACATCGTCTTTAAAGCAAGAAAAAAAGGTTCAAATGTTTAAATTCTCTCCAAAATTATTAGGAAAAACAATATGGAAATATATAACAGATGCATAAAGGCATCTTGGGATGAATTTATTAAGGACCCACAATGGCAAATTCTAAAGTTGATTTAATTGTGCCAAAGAGAAGACAAGAAAGACCTTTTGATAAACAAAATGCAGACAGTGTTTCAAAGAAAAAAAATCCTGAGGTCTTGAGCCAAGGACTATTCCTCAGTTGGCTAGTTGAGACTGACTAGACCACCAAAACACAGGCTGTGCTGTCATGCTGGCCACCTTCAAGAACAGCAACAGAGGCCAACCAGGGCCCCTAAGTGGAGGGAGGGGGGAATATTAAATGAATTCTGCAGTAAGTTTCCACTTGGGGCTTTTTATCTTAAACCAAACAGAGCTCATTTGGGGGGAATACAGAGTGGAAATCACCTCTAAAAATAGTTTTATTCTTTCCCTTTAAAAATAACTTATTTAATTGACAAAAATACCTTCTATATTTAAAACAAAATCAAAAGATTAGAAAGGAAATTAAAGTCACCCTAATCTAATCAAGAAGCACTGTTAACATCCTGATATAAAACTGTGGGCTTTCCTCCCTCTGTGGAAAGACATTGCGTTTGTACTAACATAGATTAGTCTGTTGCAATAATCTCATTTACAACCTAAACTCTTCCTTTTTGTTCCATTTATCAATTTTCCAAGCTGCATATGATCTGTCATAGCAGTATAGCTGCCATTTCAAGTAGCAAGAAGGAAAGGGGTCTGCTTTCATGAGTGAGATGTTTAGTACCCAGAATATTTGAAGAGATCTGTCTTAAATAAATATAATGCCCTCACAAGTATAAGAAAGAAAGAGCTGGTGAACTGAGAGACAAAACCTGTGACTTCACTATAAAAATGGACACTTTTTTTTTTGGTACTAGAGATTGAATCCAGGGGCATCCACCTCTGAGCTACAGTCCCAGCCCTTTTTATTTTTTTATTTTGAGACAGTGTCTAAGTTGCTAAGGGGCTGACTAAGCTAGTAAGGCCGAAGTACTAGGATTACAAGTTTACATACCATACCAGGCTCAGCTTGCCATTTTTAATGTGTTCAAGACAATTCCCCCAAACCTCTTTCTCTCCCATTAACAAGTAGTATCACTGTTTTAAATTTGTATTATAAAAATAATTTCCCACTACATGGCCAATTTCTCTATCTCTTTTCCTATTCTAAAGATACCTGTCATTAGATTTAGGGTCTACCTTAAATCCAGTATCACTTTATCTCAAGATCCTTAAATAATGACATCTGCAAAGACCACATTTCAAAATAACGTCACTGGCATGGAATGAATCCTCTACCCCCAAGTCCACGTTGAAATTCTAATTCTCAGTGCAAAGTTATTTAGAGATGGGACCTTTGGGAGGTAATTAGAGTATGAGGGTGGAGCCCTTGTGATAGGATTAGTGCCCTCATAAGAAGAAACATGAGAGAGCTTGCTTCTTCTCTCTATTCTGACATCTGAAGACAAAGCAAGAGAACAGTCATCTGTGAAGCACAAAACAAGCTCTCACCAGACTCCAACCATGCTTGTGCCCTGATCTTGAATTTTCAGCTTTCAGAACTGTAAGAAAGAAATTTCTAATGATTAAATGACCCAGGATACGGCATGGTTTTTTAGCAGCCCAAGCAGACTAAGACAATTAGAGTCTGAGCTTCTGAGCACACATGGATTTTTATTCAACCCACTACGATGCCCTTCAAATTCAATTGTTTAAAGATGCATATTATTCAACAATGACTAGGTTAGGAGTCTTGTTCCACAATTTCTTATGTTACCTTAACCTAAGACAGCATGAGAAGGTAAAAAAACATTATTATTTTATATCTGAATGTAGTACCAAACTGAAAATACACATGGTATTGCAGGGAAGATAATGGCAAACTGTACTTAGTTTTACATTTGGTATTGTAGTTGTAAAAATAATACTGAGCAGCAGCTTCACAGTTCCCCTGGGTTTTCATTCTACTTGAAATTTTATGAATAATCAGTCTGTGGCCCAGGGAAGAAACACTTTTAGCCAAGGAGACATCAGAGGTTTAAGGCTGCTTCTGAATCCAATATTCTTGTAAGAAGTCATTATTTCCAAGTAGCGAGACTCTAGCTCTGCCTCACAGGCCAAGTGAAAAGGACAATTGGGACAATCATCATGTTCAATAGCCCAGCCACCACTTGATTAGAGAAGGAGATGAGGTTCGCTTGGTAGGGTTTGTTCTTTGCAGAAATTCACCAAGGAGAAACAGCAGCTTGTCTTTTCCTGGGTGACTGCAAATTGAACTGGTGATTACTTCACTCCCACTGCAGGCTTGCCAGGCTCACCTCTTTTTCTCTTTCAGGGTAAAAGAGATGGTTGTTCCTCCTCTGCATCACAGTGGAAGAACCTGCTTGTCAGTAGGTTTATAAAACTGGTCCTGAGATATCTGGCCACAAACTGGTTTGACTCTGAAAATTCTCTTTTAAACATTTCACCAGTCTAGTAGTTTAACACATTTCTTTGCAAATTTCCTTACTCAAGGAGAAGATCCTCTCATACTTACAGGTGATAAGCTGCCAGTCCCAGCCTTGAGTTTACCAATTTTGAAATGATAAAACTTTGAAAAGAAAGATACTCAACACACACCCTTAACCTATGTAAGCACTGTCAAATGTGTATGTCCACAATAAGGCTAACTTGCTATGAAATACCTTTGCTCACGGAGTGAAAAGCACAGGAACAGAAAAATGCAGGTCTTTGGATGGAAAAAATGGTTACATGCAGCACAGATGCTCAGTAGGGCGTGGGCACGTGCGGGCGCGTGCGCGCGCGCGCGCACACACACACACACACACACACACACAAAGTGCTTTAGAACAGAAGCAACATGGAGGGTCCTGGACACTGCGCAACAGATGGTTCACTAGGCTTATTCCTACAAGAAATAACATAGAAAAGGCTATTCTTTCTTTAAGTAAATCTTGACTGGGGAAGTGCTGACCATTTTTTTCCCCAGGGTTCCTGAAGAGCTAACCCTTAAAAGGGACTTGATTCCTTTGTTCAGGGAGAATTCAGAGTTTGGTTCTAAACACTTAAGTTCACTGGTTTCTCCAATTTGCTAGGAAATCAAAACATTTATTTTTCTTTCTTCCCTTCCCCCACACCAGGAAAAAAAAAAAAAAAGAACGAACACCGGAAAAGAGAAAAATTGGTTCTGTTTCAAAAGCACACTCCCCTGAAAATAATAACACTGGTCATGCAAACAGCACTTCCCATTTGCCCAGATGAGCACTCTTCATGCTCTAGTTCTCTTAATCCTGTGAGATACAGGTTCTACCATGCACACTTACAAATGAGGAAATTGAGGCCACAGAGGGCTTAAGTAATTGACTCAAGGCAACACTATTAGAAGGTGGTAGAGCATAATACATCTATGAATAATAACGCACCTAATCAAAATAACTGCAGGATGGGTACTAATGTAATCTCCATTTTATAGATGAAGAGACTGAGCCTGAGCTGCCCAGTAATATTTCCAGGATCACTTACAGTGGAGCTACTAGATAGGTCCTTTTGATCATATTTTATTGGTAAGGAACCAATGCAAAATATGAATAAGTAAATTACTGGGGCCATATTCCCAAAAGGTCAAAGCTAAAAATAAATCCATATATACAGAATGTGGAGCCTTGTGCTCCTGTAGCCTTAAGAGAGGTAAGCCTGAGATCTCCCACACACATGGGTATGCTCTAAATGGAACCAGATGGAATACACTATGAATTCTGTGCATCTTTGTACAATGGTCAAGGGGGACAAAAGCAAGCCATGCAGGATGACAGCAGATTCCTCAGAACACTGGCTAAGTCTGGGAGGATATGGATAGTCTTCCCTTGAGGGGTCAGTGATAAATGGCCAGAAACTTGGTGTCCTCTTTCTTTGTTCCCTTGAATCCTCAGACCCCATTTGTGTTGTCAGAGGGTGATTAAGAAGGCCAAGAAGGCCAGAGGAAGAGACTGTGAAGGGCCAGCACACTCTTTTCTCCTTAACAATGAGAGCAGATCTCAATGCAGCTTCGTCCATAGAAGAATGAGGACTCTATAAAGGGTAGCTGAGAGGAAGGGGGAAGGAAAACTGAGAAAACCAAATGAATCAAACCAGATGCAACCGCCGAGTAGCCTAGGGATATATGTATAGTATGGTGGCATTTGAGTTGTTGGTTGAAGGGCTGAGATTAGTGTCCACATATTCGCACTTGTCAAATGTCCTTCCCATCAAACAGCCCACGAGGTGGATGGTTGTCAGCGTTGGTAGGTCCTTAAATAACCTAGGGAGGTGGCGTGACTTGTCTAAAGTTGGTCTCAGCAGGTCTGAGAGCAGAGTCCAGATTGCCTCCAGGGTTCTACTCCCCAGAGGGGGCACAGGATGGTCACCTAACTCAGTCCACCTGGGTAGGAATGACAGTGGCTGAGGAGCACACGGATGGGGCCCCAGGCATGGTTCTAGAGAGGGAAAGATTGCCTTTCGTCAGAGACCTCTGTACAAGAGGATGAAAGCAACCAACAGGGATCCTGCAGCTAGCTGTCACTCTAGACAAGAAACACGGGCCAAGTCTCAGCCTCCCAGCGGCTCCGCTGCCCATTGTGGGTCTGTGCCAATGCATTCAATGGCCAGTGCCATCTTGAAGTTTGTATATGTGTTGCCTGACCACAAGAAACAGGGCCTCAAGTCAGAAAAACTGCCGATCCCACTTGACTATGCCCGATTGTGCACGAGTAGACATAAACCTGCTGAGTTCCTGAAAGATGGGACACACCAGGTCTTCTCTCCACCGAGTCCTGAGCATCGGGGGTAGCTCAATAGGAAGAGTGAGCAGCACATGGCCTGGCATACAGTAGGAACTCAACCACTGCTGCTATTCTATTTGGATACAACCATGACCATGACGTGGCCTCCTGCAAGTGCGTGAAACATAGTAAGGATGTAGTAGATGGTTTTTTCAGCAAGTGACTCCTATAAGGTGCTTTTAAAATCTCTGTTTTACAGAGAAGCAGGTACAAGGTGGTAAGTATTAGCAGCACTTCCTTCAATGTCCTACTGCAAGGGAAGGAGAAAGCAAGGGTGGAGACACGCCCTCCAGTACCAGGGCCTCCCTCCATCACCACCACACAGACGCCTCTGCACTCACAGGAAGGTGCACCTGCTCCAGGACAGGTTAGCCTGCCCCCATGCATGGCCAGGGCAGGAACTCTTAGTGTGTGACCGTCGACATGCAGCAGTCTCTGGTCTCTGTGCTTTGTCCGTCCCTTCCTCCTTCTCCATGTCCCCCACTTTCTCCTTCTCTCTCCCTTCCTTCTTTCTTTCTCAGTTTACTTACCTGTAAAATTAGAACAGCAGTGCTGATAGGATTAGGGGAAGACTGCTGCTATTAACAGGGGCCGTGAGCATTTAGTGAGCATCTGTTCCTGTACCACTCTGCTGGGCACCCCATTACTACTCCCTCACTGAGTGAGGGGGCAGCCCCATTTCCCAGTTGGAGAGGGTAAGTGACTTCTCCAAAGTTAACACAGAACAGGGCATCTATGAACATTTCATGCATGGCAGCTGCTCTTGTAGTATAGTAGTAATAGAAAAGACTACACCTAGAGTGAAAGGAAAAGAGACAGAGGACATGCCCTTCCCAGAAGCACCCAGGGCCCTCATCTAAGCCAGCTCTTGGCAGAGGTCTATCCACCCTGCGTGTGGCATTCTGTGTTTTGGGGGCCTGCTGGCCATGACTTAAGGCCAGCTTGCACACTGGTCACTTACCCAAAGCTGACTCAAAGAGAAGGAGCAAAGTTAGTGTTATAATTAGATATAAAATAGACCCTTGAAGAGGTCATAAATTGGTGTTTGGAACTGATGTAGCTGAGTCACGAGGGTTGTCATCAGAGCAGTGGCTGGGTGGTGGCCCAGGCCAGTGGGTTTGGCTGAGAAGGCGAGTCCCTCGGGTGTGGCCTTAGGGATTACATGTGGTTCCTCCTCCCCCTCCTCTCTCTTGCTCCAGCCTTCATGATGTGAGCACAGCCCATGTGGTCTTCCGCCCTCTGTCTGCTTCCTGCCAGCATGCCCTGAGGGCTCCGGTCCCGCCTTCACATGGACTAAACTGTGAACAAATAAATCTTCCTTCCTCTAAATTACGTGGTCAATCTTTAGATTATGGCTGTGATAACGCTGACTGGAACAGTGAGCCATAGAAATGAGTGGCATCAGGTCGTAGGGTCACCCTGCAGAGGGTACATTTATTCATTACAGGTGAGCATGGCTGCTTTCTTGAGGAGCTTCTAAGAGGAGCAAGGGGAAGCCCTAGTGAGGCGGCTTCCAGTTGTCCTAAGATCCTCCTGGTCCCTCTGGATATCTCTCAGTGCATAAAACAAGTGGCGCAACTCAACATTAATATTCCAGATACATCTACAAGGTTATTTAAAAAGGTTCACAGTAGAAAATTCAGAGGGGACAGAAAGGGACATGAAGGAAAAAAGCAACCTATCATCCAGAGACCCAGGATGAGGATCTTGAACACTGATAAAGGCCTGTCTATCCTGCCACCTCTAGTCGCCAGCACGCACAAAGGCCCATTTGGTACATATGACATGACAACACCGGCTTGGGGGTTTGCACTAGATAGTGAGGTACAGGCTGAAGGCTGGATGTTTTTAACAACTTATTATCAGCTCTAGAGAGGTTTTCATTGGAATATATAAAATACAACCACAAATAGTTCTAAATATATCTTAGCAGTGAAATCACCGGGGGATTCTCTATAAGTTAAGACTTACAATTTTCTACCAAATAACCTTTTAGCCCCTTTTATTTTGGGCTGTTCTACCTGGTGGCCACTTCATCTGTTCTCCAGACAGGAGTGAGTTTAGGGCTGACACTGACAAATTGACCAGCAAAAGTTCTGGTCACACCAGACATTACTCAGCATCCTTAAAGGTGACCTGTCTGGCGTGTAGCTTCTCCTTTCAGCTGGGCAAAGAGACTGACAGGAACCCTGGCCTGGGCCAGTTCACCTGCTCAGGACACAGCCTGCTATCATCTATTCTTTTTGTAGACATTGAGGACAAAAAACGACTCTTCTATTATTATTCATAATTTGGAGTTGTCAATATTCTGTTTCTCCAATATAGTCACTTTCAGAACTGTAAACCAAGGGAAGAAATAACAGCTCAGCACCCACCTAAAACAAAGAAGGTGGCAGGAGCAGAGAGAATTAAAAATAGAAGTCATATTATAACCTTAGATCCTCACAAAGTCCAAACTTAAACTATGAATATTGTTATATGAAAAACTTTTTTTTTTTTTTTTTTTTTTTGCGGTACTGGGGATTGAACTCAGGGGCGTTCTACCTCCGAGCTATACCCCCAACCCTATTTTTTATTCTTTATTTTGAAACCTAGCCTAAGTTGTGGAGGGCCTCACTAGGTAGCTGAGGCTGGCCGCGAACCTGGATCCTCCAGTCTCAGCCTCCCGAATGCTGGGGTTACAAGCGTGCGCCACCACGCCCAGCTTAATTTATGTTTTCATAGAATGGGATTTGAAGGTTCTAAATCAAGAAGGCAACAAAGGAGACTTCCGGGAAGATGGCGACGGAGTGAGACACGTCTCAAGAGCCGCTGTGAGCTGGATTCAAATCAGTCGTGGATCCAGTTTTTTGAAAAAAGAAAAAAAGCAACAAAAAGATGGAAAACGCTGCGAAAACTGGAATACAGCTGAGCAGAACCCGGAAGACCGACCAGAGAGAGCAAAGAAGCCCGTCTCCGCGGCCCCGGCGCCACGCCGCCAGGCAGAAGCCGCCACTGAGCCGGCCCCCGGCGTGGAGTCTACCAAGAAAGAAATAGACAACAACCCTCGGCACCCCACCGGCCAGAGCTGAAGTGAGCGACCCCTGAACTCCTCATCCTGGCCAGGCGGCATTTCGAGGCACCTTCCACAGAGACCGGAACGCGTGGTACGACCAGCTTAAGCCCGCGCAGGCCCATCCCAGCTCACCTCTCCTCACGGAGCCAGAGCCGGAGCAGAGATAACTGCACCCCAGGGCTTGGGTCAGGACTGCGGCAGGAACAGCCTCTCGACGGAAGGGGGAGAAGCAAATCGGCCCAAGGGTGAGTGGGGAAACAGGCAGCTGGCTGAAGTCTGAGGAGCAGACAAGGGAGAGCCGGGGAGTCGGCGCGTGCGCAGCAGTAGCAGCCGCCATCTTGTCGGC
>PVLC010039732.1:0-14157 GCA_004027655.1 Graphiurus murinus
TGGTCAGTTTAGTGATTGACTTGGATGTGATCTTATAAGTACATCATGCTCATTAGGGTGTCCCCCCCTCCTCCGTTACCTTCCATTAAGTCAAATTTTTGTTCACCTAAGAATTCTCCTTCACCTGGAGTCCCTCTTATGTCCCATTTTCTCCCTAGCTTCCACATATTAGGGAGAGCATTTGATTTTTAACTTTTAGATACTTGTTTTATGAGGTCATATTTTAGTCAAGAGAAAATAGCTATAGTATTGTGTGCTCTCTCATAGCAAACAATATAAAGTAGGTACTTGAGTCTGTTAATTAAAACCAATAACAATAACCTATATTAAGAGAGTTTATAACTAAGTCAGGGAGCAAACAAGTTAGTATCTTCATGACCTTACTGTCTACAATAACATTATAATTAGATATTGCAATTACATTGGAAAACTTTGTGGTATAAAACTTCCAACTTTAAGATAGAGATGAAGCCAGGTATGGCAGTGCACACCTGTAATACCAGCACTTGGGAGGCTGAGACAGGAGGATCCCAGATTCAAAGCCAACCTTGGCAACTTAGCATAGCTCTCAGCAACCTAGTGAGACCCTGTTTCCAAATAAAATAAGGCTGGGGGATATAGCTTGGAGGAAGAAAAGAGAGGGAAAGAGAGAGATGAAAAACTTTATATCTATCTTATTTTAAATTCATCCTTTACTTTTCTTCACTTATTTAGACTAATACATCACCAAGTAAAGAAAAACTTACATAAGTAGATGTAAGAGCAAAATGACTTTATCTGTAATAGAACCTGCTGATTTTACCAACCTTTTAAAGCCCATTTTTCTTGGGGAACATACGCAATTATGTCTGACCTTCGAATGTTATTTAAATCTATAATTTAAATCTATATAGGCTTGTGTATACTTATGAATAAAAACATTACTAATATTTTGTTCGCACAATAATTAATTTAGCCTTTATAGATTCAGATGACCTAAGCTGACCAATTACACATATTTTTATCTCCTACAACTAGCATGTAATGAATGTATTTTATAACTGCAGATAAGCATAGGTAAAGATATTATTCAAAGTAAAAATTCTAAAAAGTAATAGTGGTATATGTGTTTATGTATTTGGTTTAAGAGCGAAACTTACTGAAATGCAGTTCAAATGTTTGTTGTAATAAAGAGAACTTTTATTCTAGTACTTCTCCATTCTCTTTTACATAATACTATTCACAAAAGTATTTATAATTTTAGGTGAACAAAATTGGATTGCAAAATAATATGTATAATATCATCTGATTTTTGTTTAGCATATGATTTTGGGTTTTTTTCCTTAAGTAGGAGAATATACATCAAAATCTTAACACTGGTTATCTTTGAGTGTGTGCAATAAATAGTAGCCTCTCTTATAAAGAACATTAATGTTACTGCTCTTTTCCCTTTTCAGAATCTGATATTGATGCTGCCACTGCAATGATGCTTTTAAATACTTCTCTAGAACAAGGGATTTTAGAATGTAAGCAATCATACTTTCCTTTTTAAAATATGTTTTGTGTGTGTGTATGTGTGTGTGTGTGTGTGTGTGTGTGTGGTACTGGAGATTGAACTCAGGGGCATTCTACCTCTGAGCTATACCCCCAGCCCTATTTTTTATTCTTTATTTTGAAACAGGGTCTCACTAAGTTGTGGAGTGCCTCACTAGGTAGCTGAGGCTGGCCGCGAACCTGAATCCTCCAGTCTCAGCCTCCCAAATGCTGGGATTACAAGTGTGCGCCACCACGCCCAGCTTAAAATACGTTTTAAAATTTAATTTATAATATACAATGTTTATGCGTCATGTCAAAATTACTGCTTTCCAACTAAGTTGTATTTTGATCTGAATAACTTAGTTTCTATTTTGTTATATTTTCATTAATTTATATGAGCATTTGGAAGGTTGAATTGAGAGATATTTTTACATTGATTAAGAAATGGAGAAAATTAACATATTTATAAAAATAAGCTCGAAGAGCTAAAAGTAAAATGAAAGCTATAATATATATATTATATGTATTATATATATATTACACATATATATAATTACATATATATATTACATAAAAGAGAACTTTTAAAGACAGGAAGCCAGGCACGGTGGCACATACCTGTAATTCAGTATTTAGGAAGCCAAGACAGAAAGATTGCAGATTTGAGGCCAGCTTCCACAGCTTTAGTGAGATCGTGTCTCAAAATATAAAATAGAGCTGTAGATAAAGCTCAGTGGTAGAATGTCCCTGGATTCAATCCCCAATACCACAAGAAAAAAGAAAAGTAACATGAGAAGTTGGGGTGTAGCTCGATGGTACAGTGCTTGCCTAGCATGTGCAAAGCCCTGGATATTATCCCCCCACACCACCAAAGAAAGGAGGGAGACATAAACAAGATATAGGGAGAATTTTTTCCTTTGTTAAACCATGTATAGTAGATAATATCAAATTCCTATATAAAAGACTCCTACAAGTAAGAAATAAGAAAACAGTTCGACAGAAAAGTCAGCCATTTATACGAATGGATAGGTCTCAGGACGGGTATATTTGCACATTATACAGATGGAAAGTGTGGTTCCTCTAGATATTGGGGAATGCAAAATGAAACAATACTGAGGTACTGTCTCTGTCTAGAAGACTAAAAATTAAAATGAATTATAGTATGCAAATTGGCTTTGTCATACATTGTTAGGAGTTAATTGGTACAACCATTTTAGAGGGCACTTTGAGAATATCAATTATAATTTTAAATGTGTATATCCTTTTACTTAGCAATTCTGTTTTCCTCCTAGTGAATTATTTACATATGTGTAAAAAAAGATATCCAGAAGAATTTTTATTGCAGCATTATTTGTACTAGTGAAAAATATCAACAAGGAAATGGTTAGCTAAACAGCTGTATATTTATATGGAGGCAGTCTGTGCAAATAGTTCAAAGTAATTGTATTTTTCATGGAAAGATGAAGACATTGTTAAATGGTTTTTAAATGCTTCAGATTAATGCCTACAGAATATGATTTAAGTAAAAAAAGAAAAAGCTTATAAAACATTACTAATCTAAAGCTCTTATTGCTCAAGAGGGATGCACTAGTATTCAGTGGTCTGTTTTTGCAATCGAATGCATTTGACCTATTGATGGAAGTTTGATTTTCCATAGGTGAGAAGCCTCTTCCTCTTAAAACATCATTGCAAAAAAAGAGGAGTTATGGCAATGCATTTAATCATCCCAGTGCTATACGATTACAAGAAAATGATTCTTTAGCCACCAGCATTGATCCAAAAGAAGATCACAATTACAGTGCAAGCAGCATGGCAGCACAGCGTTGTGCATCCAGATCTAGTGTTTCTTCCCTGTCTTCTGTGGATGAGGTATATGAATTTATCCCAAAGAGTAGCCATGTGGGAAGTGATGGCAGTGAAGGGTTTCGTAGTGAAGAAGACACAGACATGGATTATGAAGATGATCCTCTTGGGGACAGTGGCTATGCATCACAGGCTTGTGCAAATACCACTCAAAAAGGGCAGCCAGGCAAAAAGATGCGAAAACAGTCATGTCAGGAAATTGATGAGGAGCTCAAAGAGGCGGCCGGATCTCTGCTCCACCTTGCTGGAATTCGTACATGCCTAGGTTCCCTACTAAGTACTGCAAAGACACAAAATCAAAAGCAACGGAAAAAATAGACTTAATAGTGTGAAATTATTTTAAAGTGTGGCAATACTCTTCTACTTAATTCTAATTCTTTACAAGGGATATCAAAGCCATAAGAACTTTAGTTTTAGGGTGAGGGAGGGGTGCCAACTGTTTATTTCAAAACATTTTTGATTGTCTTTTTTTTAAATTTAAAAATTGCTATTAGGATCATGCCCAATCATAAATATGTGACGTAAAGGCCTAAAAGCATAATTTTTTGTGATAAGTGTCTCCAAGATTTAGAAATTTTTATATAAGAAAATCCCCAGCTTCTGTCTTAAACTTGTCAAACAAAATTTTTCTCATGTAAGATTGGCATCTCTGTATAATTCTTTTGGTTTTCCTTTTCAGTCTGTAATTAACTATAATAGTTACTGATCCAGTTAAGATTTTTGCCAATTATTTTTAAACTATACTCCTCCCCTGACATACAACCTAGTAGGATAAGATTTGAATATTTTATTGTGTCTTGTATTTTTTTTAAATTATTTTTCTACTGGAGCATGAGCAAAGTCAAATATAAATTGAGAAAGGTCTTGGATGAATAAACCCTTCCTGTTGGATACATAGGTAGAAAATGCAACAGAGAATTCTACAATTTAGAAAAGGCGATTTTGAGATGTGACTTCTTTTAAGAAGACTACTTTCCCATTATAATAATCTTTGAAATGCTTTTACTTCACAGATAATGCATAGCATTCATTGGGATCCTTTATCCTTTCCCAAAGTGCTTTGCAACTATTGTTTAAGCCAGCAGCTGTCTATGTTGAGTAGAAATTATCCAGTGAGAGGCTATAGCCATAGAGTGTTATGGAGTAAAACCAATTTTGACATACTTTTGCAATAAGAATCTTCATTTGCTTTCTAAATACACTGCATTCTGAGAGTCTAGTGGCAGGATGGAGCATAAGAAAACATTTTGAATACTTATGTCATCATTATAAGTAAAGATAGGTCTTTTAGGAAAAAAACTTCTTTCCAAGCTTTGTATGAGTTGGAATTGTACGTACTCTGGATTAAATTTTAAAAGACTTAACATTTTAGAGATGAAATACCTTCACAGATTCCAAAACTTGTAAAATTATATCTTGAACAAAACTTTTTTGAGGAGGCAGTATAATACCTATATGTGCCATTAATTCATGCTAAAAGATTGTTATATTACTATTACAAAAGTGCATTGACTAATGTATTTTAAGTATAATATTTAGTTTGACTGTATTATTCAGAAAGGACAAGGGATACAAGGGCTACATATATATATATTTTACAATGGTGAACTTTCCAAAAGTTCACCCTTCTTTCGTAATACATCCTATTTCATGGACAATGACCTGGTTTTCATTTTTTCTCATACACAGTAAAGCTCATGATGTAAATTTTCTGCTTTTAGCTCTAGTTTTTATGACCATAAAGCATTTTTTGTTGTTGTTGTTGTTTGTAAAGGAACAAGTGTTTTTATTTTAACTTGTAAATTTATTTGGGGCAAGACTGTCAGATGAGAATGATATCAAAAACATCTTTCTTAATTGATAAGGCTAAGCCAGGGATAATAGCATTAATGTCCCCTGTCCTGTTTCCTTGTTAATTGTCATTGAATCTGTATAGCCACATTAATAGAATTGGTGCTGTTGAAATATAAGGATTTTTTTTTTCATTCGTTGATTAGGTAGGATGATATTTGGAATTTTTTTCCTCATAAATGTTACATCGACAGAAAATTGCTAGCCAAGATAACCTCTTTTACTACAGACATTGAATAAAACATCAAAAAATACTTTTACCACAGTGTAAATAATAGATTGCAAAAATCAATTTAATAAAACAGTGTTTTTAAGCTGTTTACCATGGCCCTCTGGATAGATCTTACTAAGTGTAGTGAAATTCTGTGTTACAGATGTTCTTCCTGGTTCCTATTCAATAGATAGTTACTATGTAAGTAAAGGAAAATGATCTAAGATAAGGAGGGGGAAAGTTATTTGTAGTTGTAATAGGAATCTTCAAAGTTTTTTGTCTTTACATAACTTTAATTTTTTCTCTATCTTCATGTACTCATTCCACAAGTTTAAATATTTAACATTCATCATTAGCAAGGACAATAGACTCTTATGCAGTGAAAACTAACAAGAAGTTACATGACATTTTATACTTCTTGTACAGAATTCAGTGCGTCACATTCCATTTACTAATATATCATAGCAGTTATTTTCAAGGAGAAGGAACTTTTATCTATGGTCCCCTTATTAGGACTTCCATAGAGATGATGGTCTTGCTCCTCAGGTGTGTGGAGATAGAAACGTGGCTCCTAACCACCCAAGTAAGGAAAGTCATGCCAGGTTCTATGGACTGGATATTGTATTCCCAATGATAAAGAACAAATTTTGCTATAACAAAAACAACTTGGAAACCCCAGAGAGGTTACATATTTGTCTACATATTTTTAAAACTGTGATTTAAGCTAACAGATAATTTGCCTTACATCTAAATAATAGAAAAGTGTTATGAGCAATTCCAGTTTATACTAGATCCCTAGTGATAGTTTGTCTCAGCACAATTAATCTTCATCTTTCACATCCCAAATAGAATCAGTGTTTCTTAAATATATATTCTTGGCATTTGTGCAATATATTACTAGTTAATATTTTACTTTTTTAAATTCAGAGAAAGAAAATAGATAACCTGCATTTGTGGAAAAGCTAACTTGGTGGATCACCTCCCTTTTTCCACTCTTGAGCCTTTCCTGCCAGCATGACTTAAAGTAGATTCCTTTGTATATTGTAAAGTTTAGTATATATATATTTTTTTTTCTTTTGCTCTTTTCTGAGGCATTACCTAAAGGGTTCATAGTAGATGGTCAGTTAAATATGCGTTAGCACAAATTCAAAACTAGAGAAAGTGTTAAGGAGGGAATACATGTGTTTTGGTAGACCAGGAGGCCTTTCCCAGCAATTTTAAGTAACAGATGTGAATAGTTCACAAAGCCTAAAGACTATTGTACTAAATATTACAGTAACTTAACACCCTTTTGGGAAGACTGTATCATTTAATTAAGAAACTTGGAGGCTTTCTGGCTTACGTATACTTAATAGTTTTTTGTTAGTTTGAAATGTGTAAGCTTTGATTTAAGTAAAGTTTACTTCAATGTTAATGATGTAATCAAAGTATTTATTGAAAGGCAAAACGAGTATTTTAATGTTACACCTGCTGTTTTTTTCTTAGTGTACATCATTTGCATCTAACTGCCAGTGCCACTGTCAAAACTCATTTTTAAAAGTGTTGTACATTTTTTATTAAACTAAGTGCTTAATTTTAAAGTATTATGTTGCCATCATATAGTGTATAAAATGTATAATTGCCAATTTATTGTAACTATTATTTATTTTTAAAAGAAAGTATAAGGATGCTTTTCCAATTCAAGAAATTTGTTGTTGTTTCCTCTTTTCTGATGTAGCACAAAAATATTTCCTCAGTTTGAGTTATAACTGTCAATAGATGACAAGTGAATCACTTCTCAGTTGCTAGTCTTTGCTCACATTAAAAACAACTCACAAATGTTTAGATTTTTGTATCTAACCTCTGATTATTAAAATGTTTATAAAATTTATTTTTACCAAAGAGATGCAATTCATTATGATAAAGTATTACAGAATAAACTTTGTTTTATAACATTTTTGTGCTTTCTCTTTTGTGGGGGTAGTGGGAGGACAGGGTAGTGTAGATAAGATAGGTGACTCATACTTCTACACACATGCACACACACACTCTTTTTTATCACAAAGTTGGAGTCATACAGATGAAGTTTCAATTTAACAATTTCTTAAAATCTTTTTTGATATATTGCTTTTTCTGGTTTTTAGACATAATCATTGAAAGCTAAAAGAGTATTATATGATTTTCTAAAGTTAAACTTTTCTTCCTATTTACATATATGCAATATTTAGAAATATAACTAGGAAAATATAGTAGAATATGAAATTAAGATTATTTCTAAGTAGAGTTAGTCTTACTTCAAAAATATCAGCAATTCATTCTGTTTGAAAATTGGGAGATCCATTGTAAAATGGAATAGGATACCAGCAACATTTTTAAATCTTAAGTTTCCAACCCCTATGAACAGAAGTATTGATAAGCTAAATCATCTTTTCTACATGGTGTTATTTGAAATGAGAAAGCTAATTGGTTTTTAAACTACCAACCACTCTTTCTGTCCTCTGCCTTCTAGGGTATTCTCTTGAAATACAGTCATTTAAAAATCATAACTATTTGGGGGTCATGTAATTTGTTTCATTCTCACTATTGCATTCACTATTTTTTAGCTTATAGTACTTTGGAATGGGAGAGAAATAATATTTTTAGAAAAGTATCTAGTATTAGCTAGGCATGGTGGCTCATGCCTGCAACTCCAGTACTTGGGAGGCTGAGACGGGAAGATTGCAGGTTCAATGCCAGTACTTGGTAACTTAGATCCTGTTTCAAAATAAAAGAGGGATGAGTGTATAGCTTAGCAGTAGAAAGCCCCTGAGTTCAGTCCTCAGTACCACAAAGGGAGAAAATTATTAAAATAGGCTTGAAATACACTTAATCTTTTTCTCAAGAATTTCAGGATATTCTATTTTTTATGGGGGAGGGGGTAACTGGAAATTGAACCCAGGGGCATTCTACCTTGGAACCCCAGCTTTATTTTTTATTCTTTATTTTTGAAACAGTGTCTCACTAAGTTGTGAAGGACCTAAGATGCTGAGGCTGGCTGTGATCCTGCAATCCTTCAGTCTCAGCTTCCCAAGTGCTGGGATTACAAGCATGTGCCACCACGCCCAGCAGAATATATTAATTGGATTAGTTTTTGGCGTGTGCGTGTGCGTGTGTGTGTGTGCGTGTGTGCGTGTGTGTGTGTGTGTGTGTGTAGTACTGGGGATTGAACCCAGGGCCATTCTGCCTCCAATCTACACCCCCAGCCTTTTTCATTTTTCATTTTGAAACAGAATCTCACTAAATTACTGAGGGTCTCACTAAATTGCTGAGGCTGCCTCAAACCTGTGATCCTCCTGTCTCAGCCTCCCAAGTACTAGAACTACAGGCATGCATCACTGCAACCAGTACTTGTTGGCATTCTAATTTACCTTTTGCAAAACAAAAAACCAATTTATCCTATTTGAACTACAGAGTAAAAGAAATAATAAAGCTTCTGAGGAGTGTTGAGTGGGTGTGAAGAATCGTTGCTATGAGTTCAGCTTTTTTTTTTTTTTTTACTTAAATCAAGAACTACTTGAATCTAATTTAATAACCTGTGATGAGTATAATCTGGAATTTTATACTACTTATTAGTGTTTTCTACTTGCCAGGAATGGAAAACACAAACCAAGCTTTTATACATTGTTACTTCATTTAATCCTCTCATAAATTCTATAAAGTTAATGAGATAAATGTCATCTTATAAATTAAAAAACTGAGACTCAAGCATTTTAAATTGCTGACAGTTATGCTAGTTAGTAACTGATTAAAAAGCAAAGTCTGGGCTAGAGATGTAGCTCAGTGGTGCAGCACTTGCCTGGCACGTGCGAGGCCTTTGCATTCTCTCCCTCACACTGCAAACATAAAAAGCCCACCAAGTCTGATTCTTAAGTCTTTATCTTAATTATTGAGTTTTTATCACATCTAGGTTAAAGGACTACCAGGCATGAGAACATAGTTGGCCATTTATTCTTGTCCACAAATCTTCATGAAGCACTTATTAGCCGTCTACCACTGTGTTGGGTCCTGGCAGACTGGCAGTGAACCAAAGAAATAAAATTCTCCTCCATCATGGAGACTACATTCTAGTGAGAAGAAACTAACAAAATAAGAACTTGAAGCCAAATATCAGAAGAGACAAATGCTATGAAGAAAAATAAGATGAGGAAGAGAAAGTAGAATTGAGGTGTCAGTCGCTATTTTTGATGGGGGGCACTTGGGAAGGGCATCTGTGAGCAGGGGTCAGAACAATGTGCAGGTATAAGCTAGACAAGTTTAGCGGAAAAGCTTCCTGCGAAGAAGGAAGTGGGCTGGGACAGCACAAGGAGCAGCCAGTGTAGACTGCAAGGGGCAGACTGGCAGGAGGTGAGGCCAGAGGAGCATTTGGGTTGCAGGAGCCGTGCCCTGTCCTGCAGAGTACTGAAGTTAGAACCCGAGCAGCCAGTAACAGAACCACATTCACAGGTTTTAAAGGGTCACTATTACATCCTGAGATTTGGAGATTTTGCTCGTAGAAAAATTAAAATCTTGGGATGGGGTCCTGCTGTGTTGCCCAGACTCACTCCGAACTCCTGCGCTAAAGTGATCATCTCAACTCAGCCTCCATAACAAAGCTTAAATACAAATTCTTCATCAATTTTATTTTTCTTCCTTCTGGGGATTGGACCCAGGGGCATTCTACCTCTGAACAATTCCCCCACCCTTTTTATTATAAGTAATAAAAAGGTCCTCACTTAAGTTGCTGAGGCTGACCAAAAACCTATGATCCTCCTGTCTCAGCCTCCCAAGTACTGGGATTACACGTGTGTGCCACTATGCCAGGCTTATTTTTTTATTTTTTTTTTAATTGGTACACTGTAATCATACATCTTTGTTAGGTACAAGCTGATAAAGGCATACACGCACACATTTCCCATTTAACCCTTCCCCAATTCCTGCCCCACTCCCTCACCCTCCCTCCTTCTCAAGTTCAGTTTAGTGATTGACTTTGATATGTTCATGAAAGTACATCATGTGCATTAGGGTGTCCCCCCCCCTCCCTCCATCACCTTCTGGTAAGTCAAATTCTTTGCTCACCTAAGTTTTCTCCTTCTTCATCTGGAATCCCTCTTATGTCCCTTTTTCTCCCTAGCTCCCACATATTAGGGAGAGCATATGATTTTTTACTTTTTGTGACTGACTAATCTCACTCAACAATGTTTTCCAGTTCCATCCACTTACCTGCAAATAACATGATTTTGTTCCTCTTTATGGCTGAGTAAAATTCCATTGTGTACATATCCTATAGTTTTGTAATCTGTTCATCTGTTGATGGACATCTTGGCTGGTTTCATAGTTTGGCAATTGTAAATTGTACAGCTATAAACATAGATACACATGCATCAGTCTGATAGTTTGGTTTCCATCCTTTTGGGTAGATACCCAGAAGTGGTATTGCTGGATCATACGGTAGTTCATTCCCATTCGTCTAAGGATCCTCCATATTGTGTTCCACCATGTTGCTGAGGCTCGCCCCAAACCTGCAATCCTTCTGTCTCAGCCTCCCAAGTACTGAGATTACAGGTGTGTACCACCATACACTGCTTCCAATACTTTCTGACAATAGCCTAGCCAGGCATGGTGGCACATGCCTGTAATCCCCAGCACCACAAAGATAAATATATAAATATAAATAAAATATATATATAAATGAATAAACATCCTGTATGTTAATGTATCACAGTCTCTTGTCAAGAAAAAATAACTACTGAACCAAAAAAACTAGAATCCAAGAAGTTAAGGAAGAAGCAGTTTTTTCTCTACACTGGTATACAAGTTGTCTTACCTATTCTCATTGGTATAAAGGTAAACCTACATCATTGAAAATGCTATTAAGATATTAAGGTACAAGGAAGGAAACAGACCAAATAATGTTATGTGCACATATGTATCACTATGCATCTCATCCTGTAAAATTATAATGCACCAATAAAATATTAGTAAAATAAAAAATAACATACTGCTTTATATTTATATTTATTTGTTGTGTGGTACTAGGGATTGAACCCAGGGGCATTCTACCTCCGAGCTACACCCCCTTACTTTATTTTGAAACAGGGTCTGAGTAAGTTCAGTAAGTTGAGAGGACCTCATTAAATTGCTGAGGCTGGCCTCAAATCTGCAATCCTCCTGTCTCAGCCTCCCAAATACTGGGATTACAGGTGTGTGCCACCACATCTGACTTTTTTTTTGTAGTTTGAAACAGGATCTTATTAGGTTGTGGAGAGTCTTATTATATTGCTGAAGGTGTCTTCAAATCTTCAATCCTCCTGTCTCAGCCTCCAAAGTACTGGGATTACAGGTGTGCCACACCATGCCCACCCTACTTACTCGTTTAAATGTAACTGGAACTAATCCATGCAAGTGTTTTAGAGGTTTAAGGGATTAGAGAATAAAATAAATAATTTATAGTTAACCTAGCCAACAGATTTCATTATGTAATTCAATCATTCACTTAAGATCTGGCATACAATATTGAAAGTCTTAACAGGTAGAGGAAAAGTAAATAAGCTGAATCTTGATCAAATTGTACGCTCAGTTCTAGAACACCTGGCCTTGGCTGCCTACCCACTGACTCTTTAAGGAACTACCACCAAGCAAATGCTTTAAGAACACAGGTGTTGGGTATTTTTCTAGTTAAAAAAAAAAAAAAAAAAAAAAAACAAGAACCATATCAGCAGGAGAACGTCCCCTTCATGGCACATAAGATTTCATTTAGGATTAGGAATGTAGTCAGTGGTAGAGCACCTGCTCAGCACGACTGACCCTGGGTTTGATCAAAAAAGAATCATTTAAAAGAATTCCTGCCAGGTGTGGTGGTGCACATCTGTAAACTCAGTACTTAGGATGCTCAGACAGGAGATCACAGGTTTGAAGCCAGACTCAGCAACTTAGCAAGACCATCAGCAATGTAGCAAGACACTGTTTCAAACTAAAAAAAATAAAAAGGACTGAGAATGTACCTCAGAGGTAGAATGCCCTGGGTTCAATCCCTAATACAAAACAACAACAACAAAAAAAAAAACCTCCCATTTTCTGCCTCCCCTTGCACGCCAATCTGAATTCTGAAAAGAAATTATATATAAAATTGATTTTTCCTGAATGACCATGTTTGATAACTCAAAGTGTGTTTTTATACTTGATTCTGTGTTAACAAATATTTCTCTTCTTTTAGCTGAATGTCCCCAGGAAATGTATGGTCAGTTTTAATTCACTTTAAGAACAATGCTGATTATTCAAATGAGAAGTGATAATGCGCCACTACCTGCAGCCAGCTTTGGGGAGAAGCAGCCGGGAACTCACATGTCTCAGCTGACACACTGCAGGTTCTTATCAGTGGAGGTAAAAGCAGGGCCATATATAATTTATCAGTTCACTCTCTAGTTGCTTTCTGGTAGAATTGCAGAAAGCAGTTCTCTCATCCCAAGGAGGTGCCTTTGTTACCGCTCAACTCTACGCTTTACTCGGCGTTGCAGCTTTTGAAATAAAGCATTAATTGAAGCAATTATCCAATTATACCAGCCATGACTAGGCTGTATACTGAATATTTACCAAGAAAAGAAAGTATTTAAGAGATTATTTAATATAGAAGTCTGCCATAATGAATCTGTAACCGACACTATAATCACAGAGCTAATGTCTTCAGTAGCTGAAATATTTATTCAAGAGTACATGGTATAATAAAATAAAATGACTATCAGGCTTGATTTTCAAAGCAGTGCAAACATGTGTAATGTCAATTTCAAAAGTAATCAGAGAGCTTATGTTTTATTATCTAAAATGTGTGAGATTTCTCCAACTGCTTGATTTAAAAATTTTTTCTTTTTGTCTTCTCTTTCTCTCTCTCTCCTCTCTCTCCTCTCTCTCTCTCTCTCTCTCTCTCTCTCTCTCTCTCTCTCTCTCTCTCTCTCTCTCTCTCTCTCTCTTTCTCGATGCCTCCTGTATGTACCCTGGGTCCTATTATATGGCTGTCCTTCAAATCAATGCCTTGGAACCACTTAAGGTACTTCTCAGATAAGTACCTAGAACAACTGCCCTTGCGAGACATTATACTCTGCAGCCACTGGTGTGATAATGAGCTGCCTAGGCAGTCATTTTCTGCCTATAATCTATTTCAGCTTCTCAAGTGCTGACCAAGTGCTTGGCAGGGAAAAGCTTTGGCTGAGCTAGCATTGATTAAATGGATGTGAAGATAATCCATATGCTGTCAAGGAATATTTTTATAGGCAAAAATCCACTACCAACACCTGCAATAGTGACTCTATAAGAAAGAGAGAAAATGTTCATCAAACTTGTTAGCTCTACATGAAAGAAAGAAAACAAAGGAACCCAAACAACTTGAGGCATCTTATTGGTACTGTCTTGATAAAGAGATGCCATTCCTTTATGTGCTATGATGTCACCTTTCTCCAATCATAATCTTCCTTTCGAGAGTGGAGGATAACTCTGGAGACAAGGTGAGTGACAGCAGCAGGCAACCCAGCAGTCACTAGGCAACAAGATCTAGCCTTCAGCAGAAGAGAATTTTAAACATTTAACCCTCGCGCCATTGGCGCTTCTTCATTTTGGTACTGGGAATTGAACCTAGGACCATTCTTCCTCTGAGCTATACCCCCAGCCCTCTTTTCTCTCCTCCTCCTCCTCCTCCTCCTCCTCCTCCTCCTCCTCCTCCTCCTCCTCCT
>PVLC010039733.1:0-14157 GCA_004027655.1 Graphiurus murinus
CTCACTGCTGTGCACAGACCTTGCACAGCCAAACAGCAAGTAGGAAGGTGCTTCTCTGTGCTATAGCCACCTGGTAAAACAAGTTCATAAAGCTCACAGATTGACATGGACACCATGAAGAACTGGCAATAGCTACCTAAGCTACCCTTCAACCATGTGTTGTAGATCTAGTGAAACCAAAACGTGATTCCCAATTTATCTCCCAAATCTGGAAATCTGGAGGTAGAGCCATTAGCTATAACTATAGAAACAGGTAGTTGATTCCTTAACCCTTTGCAAGTCAGTGATTTGACCTCTCCATAGAAGCTAGTATAACATTAATAAGTGGTGCCATCTGGTGTTTGTCCTATTTTTTATTCTTTATTTTGAAACAGGATCTCACTAAGTTGCAGAGGGCCTCACTAGGTAGCTGAGGCTGGCCGAGAACCTGTATCCTCAGGTCTCAGCCTCCCAAATGCTGGGATTACAAGCGTGCGCCATCACGCCCGGCTTCGTGGGGTTTTTGTTGTGGTGTTTCTGCCCCATACCCACCATCTGACCTTCACAGTCTCCTTTACAAGAGCCATCTCTTCCACCTCCCTGAAACCCACTCGTGACATGGCTAGGGTAAGTTCCAGAGCAGAGCTGGGGCAGCTTTCTTCAGTCATTAGGTCTAAAGTGTAACTCAGGTAGAATGACCCTGGGTTCAACCCCCAGCACCCACACAATGAATAAATAAATAAGGCTGAGGTGTAGCTCAGAAGTAGAATGTTCATGGGTTCAATCCCTAGCACCACGCACACGCATACAAAAAAAAAAAAAAATTCGAATATTCGAGCATGACAGTCTGGGTCCTTTATTTGAATCCTAGAGATTCTGGAAACCCAACAAGAAATTATTGATGTGTAAGATATAGGTACAGATCATTCATAGTAAAAGAGATACAGATGGTTCATAATCATAAAAAAACATGTTCAGTCTCACTCATAAGATAAATGTAGAAATGTAGAGCCGGGCGTGGTGGCACACACTTGTAATCCCAGCATTTGGGAGGCTGAGATCGGAGGATCCAGGTTCACGGCCAGCCTCAACTACCTAGTGAGGCACTCCGCAACTTAGTGAGACCTTGTTTCAAAATAAAGAATGAAAAACAGGGCTGGGGGTATAGCTCAGAGGTAAATGCCCCTTGGTTCAATCCCCAGTACCGTAAAAATAAATAAATAAAATAAATAAATAAATAAATGTAAGCTAAAATTTCAGTAAAATACTCTTTCTCATCTATCAGATCAGAAAAAAAGAAAAAAGAAACAGTCTGATGAGAAATTCCATTCATTAGCCGGGCGTAGTGGCGCACGCTTGTAATCCCAGCATTTGGGAGGCTGAGACCGGAGGATCCGGGTTCTCGGCCAGCCTCAGCTACCTAGTGAGGCACTCCGCAACTTAGTGAGACTCGGTTTCAAAATAAAGAATAAAAAATAGGGCTGGGGGTATAGCTCAGAGGTAGAATGCCCCTGAGTTCAATCCCCAGTACCGCAAAAAAAAAAAAAGAAAAGAAAAGAAGAAATTCCATTCATGATTCTATGGGGAAAAGGGCACTTTTACATATTACTGTAGGGATGCACAATCCTCTAAATGATTTGGTGATATCTACCAAAATTACCTAAAAAGTTACCCTTTAAAGCAGGCATGGTGGTGCATACCTATCATCCCATCAACTCAGGAGGCTGCGGCAGGAGAATCACAAGTTCAAGGCCAGTCTGGGCAAATAAAATGGGGGGAGGGTTTGCAATCGGGTGTGGTGGTATACGTGTAATCCCAGTACTTGGGAGGCTAAAACAGGAGGACCACAGGTTCAAGGACAGTCTCAGCCACTTAGGTAGACTCTCAGCAACCTAGTGAGACTCTGCTTCTTTTCTTTTCTTTTTTTTTTTTTTTTGCAGTACTGGGGATGGAACCCAGGACCCAGGGGCATTCTACCTCCGAGCTACACCCCCAGCCCTATTTTTTATTCTTTATTTTGGAAACAGGGTCTCACTAAGTTGCAGAGAGCCTCACAAAGTCGCTGAGGCTGGCTGCGAAGCCGGATCCTCCTGTCTCAGCCTCCCAAGTACTGGGATTACAAGCATCCACCACCACGCCCGGCTCTTTTCTTTTCTTTCTTTCTTTCTTTTTTTATTTTTATTTTTTATTTATGTTGAAATGGGGTCTCGCTAAGTTGCCAAAGCTGGTCTTAAACTTGCCATCCTCCTGTCTCAGCCTCCCAAGTAGTGGAATTACACATGTGTGCCACCGTACCCAGCTATGAGATCCTGTTTCAAAAAAAATAAATAACTAAACGGGCTGGGGTGTAGCTCTGAGGTATTAGAATGCCCCTGGGTTCAATCTCCCAATACCAAAAAAAAAAAAGAAGACCGGGGATGTAGCTCAGTGGTTAGCACGTGAGCTCTGGGTGGAATCTGAAAGAAAGAAAGAGAGAGAGAGAAGAAGAGAGAAAGAGAAAAGAAAGGAAGAAAGAGAGAGAAAGAAAGAAAGAAAAGAGAGAAAAAGAGAGCCGGGCATGGTGGCGCATGCTTGTAATCCCAGTATTTGTAATCCCAGTCTCAGCTACTTAGTGAGGCACTCCGCAACTTACTGAGACCCTGTTTTAAAATAAAGAATACAAAATAAGACTGGGGGTATAGCTCTGAGGTAGAATGCCCCTGGGTTCAATCCCCAATACCAAAAAAAAAAAAAAAAAAAAAGGAAGGAAGGAAGTCAGGCAGGAGGCTGGGCATGGTGGTGCATATTTGTAATCCCAGTACTTGGGAGGCTGAGACCAGAGGAGCGCAGGTTCGTGCCCAGCCTCAGCTACTTAGTGAGGCTCTCCCCAACTTAGTGAGACCCTGTTTCAAAAAAAAGAATAAAAAATAGGGCTGGGGGTGGAGCTCGGAGGTAGAACGCCCCTGAGTTCAATCCCCAGTAACACACACACACACACACACACACACACACACACACACACACACACAAAATAAAATAAAAAAAAAAGAAAGAAAGAAAAAGAAAAAAAAAAGAAGGGAGTTACCCTTTAAGTGAACAATTCCACTTCCAAGAATCCAGCCCAAAGATATACTGGTGAAAATGTGCAGAAAGTGCAAAAGCTGGGGTTTTGACACTTTGTTCCTGCAAAGTGAATTATTTTGACCAAACACCCATGTTTGTTATGTATTTTTTTTTGGCCAAACATCTGTGTTAAACAATTATAAATGCACCATTGTCCTAACTTTCTTTCCATTTACAACAAGCTGAGAAATTTGGAATGACAAAGGCATTTCCTTGGTTTTTAAATTTGTTCCTACAGGTTTGTCAGAATGTTATAATCTCGCCGGGCATGGTGGCGCACGCTTGTAATCCCAGCATTCGGGAGGCTGAGACCGGAGGATCCGGGTTCGAGGCCAGCCTCAGCTACCTAGTGAGGCACTCCGCAACTTAGTGAGACTCGGTTTCAAAATAAAGAATAAAAAATAGGGCTGGGGGTATAGCTCGGAGGTAGAACGCCCCTGAGTTCAATCCCAGTACCGAAAAAAAAAAAAAAAAGAATGTTATATCTCACTCATAAATGGTGAAGGATGTCCAACAATTTAAGTCAACATTCAGACACTCCTCCTCCCCTTTTTTTGTGGTACTGTGGATTGAACTCAGGGGCATTTTACCTCCGAGCTACATTCCCAGCCCTATTTTATTTTATTTTATTTATTTTTGTGTGTGCGTGGCACTGGAGGTTGAACCCAGGGATAGTCTACTTCCGAGCTACACCCCCAGCCCTATTTTATTTTTATTTTTGAAACAGGGTCTCACTAGGTTGATGAGAGTCTCACTATTTGCTGAGGCTGTCCCTGAACCTACACTCCTATCCCAGCCTCCCAAATACTAGGATTACAAGCGTGCGCCACCATTCCTGGCTCTATTTCATTTTTTTAGTTTGAAACAAGGTTTCAATAAGTTGTGGAGGGCCTCACTAAGTTGCTGATGCTGGCTTTGAACCTGTGATCCTCCTGTTGCAACCTCTCATGTACTGGGATTACAAGCGTGCGCCACCACACACAGTTATGGTGAGTTTTTTTACAAAGAATATATCTGAGCCAGGCATCCCAGCATTTGGGAGGCTGAGACTGGAGGATCTGGGTTCGAGGCCAGCCTCAGCTACCTAGTGAGGCACTCTGCAATTTAGTGAGACCCTATTTCACAATAAAGAAAAAAAATAATAATAAAGATGTAGCTCGGAGGTAGAATGCCCCTGAATTCAATCCCCAGTACCAAAAAAACAAAACAAAACAAAAAAAACTGAATTTCTGTTTATATGCAAAACTTCCACAAAATTTTTATAGACATTTAAAAATATCAGCACCTTATGTTATAGACAGTTATGAGTCAGAATACTGCACATTGAGACCATGCTTTTGATAACTTGAAACTCATTCTCTAGTAAGCAGGTTCCTAGATTATAGAGTATTTATCTTAAATTAGTTAAGAAATTCCACATAAAACATTGAAAATCATTCAGAGTACACATTACAGAACTCATATCTACTGCAGCTGGGGCCTATATACAAAATTTAATGGTAGTGACTTAAGTATGCAACTCTTAAATTGATGTTATATGGCAAAACTGTAATCAATTCTTAAAAAAGCTTTGTCTCAGAAAACTAATCATTAAAAAAAAAATCATAAGCACCTTATCCAAATCAAGAACACAGGAAAACCAGCAGACAGATCTGCTGTAGAAGTGTCAGCTTAGCCATTATTTTAAATAAGCTTTGCCCAGAAACAATGATTTAATTCATATAGAAGGTGTATTTGAGCCAGGTGTGGTGGCACATGCCTGTAATCCCAGTATTTGGGAGGCTGAGATGGGAGGATTGCAGGTTCAAGGACAGCCTCAGCAAGGAATGAGACTCTCTTTAACCTAACGAGACCCTGTTTTCAAATAAGAAAATCAGGCTGGGGGTGTAGCTCGAAGATAGAATGCTTCTGGGTTCAATCCCCAGTACTACTACTACCAAAAAAAAAAAAAAAAGAAGGTGTATTTAACCTGAGGGTGGTGGCACAGGTTTGTAATCCCAGAATTTTGAAGGCTGCAATAGGAGGATCACAGGTTCAAGGATAGCTTCAGCAAGTAGTCAGACTTTCAGCAACCTAGGGAGACTCTGTTTCAAAATAAATATAAAATAGGGCTGGGGATGTAGTTTGTAGATACAATACCACTGGGTTCAATCCCCAGTTCCACACACGCAAAAAAATAAAAATATATAAAGATTAATGTAAGCTGGGCGTGGTGGTGCACACCTGTAATCCCTATACTTGGGAGGCTGAGACAGGAGGATCACGAGTTTGAGGACAGCCTCAGCAAGTACTGAGATTCTTATCAATCTAGCGAGACCTTGTTCCCAAATAAAGAAATAAAACTGGGCTGGGGTTGTAGCCCCAAAGTAGAATGCCTCTGAGTTCTATCCCAATTACCTTAAAAAAAATTAATGTAAACCAGGCAAGGTGGTGCTTGCCTGTGATCCCAGTTTTGGGGAGGCTGAGACAAGAAGATCACAGATTCACAGCTAGCCTCAGCAACTTAGTCAGATCCTGTTTAAAAAAAAAAAAAAAAAAAAAAAGAGCCTGGCACGGTGGTACATGCCTGTAATCCCAGTACTTGGGAGACTGAGACTGGAGGATCCTGGTTCTCAGCCAGCCTCAACGACTTTGTGAGGCTCTCTGCAACTTAGTGAGACCCTGTTTCCAAAATAAAGAATAAAAAGCCAGGCGTGGTGGCGCATGCTTGTAACCCCAGCTTTCAGGAGGCTGAAACCAGAAGATCCGGATTCGCAGCCAGCTTCAGCTATCTAGTGAGGCACTCCACAACTTAGTGAGACCCGGCTTCAAAATAAAGTAAAAAATAGGGCTGGGGGTATAGCTCGAAGGTAGAATGTCCCTGAGTTCAATCTCCAGTACTGAAAAAAAAAAAAAAAAGAATAAGAAATAGGACTGGGAGTGTAACCCGGAGGTAGAATGCCCCTGGGTTCTATTCTCAGTACCAAAAAAAAAAAGGCTTGGCATGGTGGTGCATGCCTGTAGTTGGACCACTTAGGAGGCTGAGACAGAAGGACAGAGGCCAGTGAAGACCTGCAGCAACTTATCGAGACCCTGTATGTATGTATGTATGTATGTATGTATGTATGTATGTATGTATGTGGTACCGGGAATGGAACACAGAGGCATTCTACCTCTGAGCTACACCACTAGCCCGATTTTATTTCTTATTTGGAAATGGTCTCACTAGGTTGATGCATATCTCACTACTTACTGAGGCTTTCCTCAAACCTATGATCCTCCTGTCTCATCCTCCCAAGTACTGGGATTACAAGTGTGCAAGTGTGTGCCACCACGCCCGGCTATAGACACTCTTTTTTTTTTTTTTTTTTTTTTTTTTGCGGTACTGGGGATTGAACTCTGGGGCATTCTACCTCCGAGCTACACCCCCAGCCCTATTTTTTAATTTTTATTTTGAAACAGGATCTCATTAAGTTGTGGAGTGCTTCACTAGGTAGCTGAGGCTGGCCGAGAACCCGGATCCTCCGGTCTCAGCCTCCCCATTGCTGGGATTACAGGGGCGCGCCACCACGCCCGGTTTATAGAGACTCTTAAAAGAAAAAGAAAAAAAATAGGGCTGAGGGTGTATCTCAGAGATAGAACACCCCTGGGTTCAATCCCCATTACTACACACACACACACACATGATAAATGTACTTGGAATGGGATGTAGGGTACAGATGGTTTAGAATGGTGTCTGAGCAAACTGTGCTCTGTTCTACCAACTAAAATAGAAGGTATGGTTGTAAATATCAGCAGACTTTAGGATAGCTAAAATGTAAAATTGTTGTGGGCTGGGGTGTAGCCCATTGACAGAGTGCTTATGAGGCCCTGAGTTTGATTACAAGAACCACTAAGGGGGAAAAAACAAGGAAAATTTATGTGACAAGGTAGATGTTGAATCTCAAAAGGACTTTCACAGCCAGACGTGGTGGCACGAACTTGTAATTCCAGCATTTGGGAGGCTGAGACTGGAGGATATGGGTTCGTGGCCAGCTTCAGCTGCTTAATGAGGTTCTCCAAAACTTAGTGAGACCCTGTTTCAAAATAAAGAATAAAAAAAAATAAAGCTGGGCGTGGTGGTGCACGCAAACCTGGATCCTCCAGTCTCAGCTTCCCAAATGCTGGGATTACAAGCGTGTGCCACCACGCCCGGCCCATCATTATTCTTACCTTAGAAATGTTTGAACCTGCCAGGCGTGGTGGCGCACGCTTGTAATCCCAGTACTTGGGAGGCTGAGATCAGAGGATCCTGGTTCGTGGCCAACCTCAGCTACCTAGTGAGGCACTCCGCAACTTAGTGAGACTTGGAGATTTGTTTTTTGTTTGTTTTAGTTTTTTTTGCAGTGCTGGGGATTGAACTCAGGGGCATTCTACCTGCGAGCTATACCCCCAGTCCTATTTTTTATTCTTTATTTTGAAACAGGGTCTCACTAAGTTGTGGAGGGCCTCTCTAGGTAGCTGAGGCTAGCAGCGAACCCGGAACCTGGTCTCAGCCTCCCAAATGCTGGGATTACAAGCATGCACCACCACGCCCGGCTTGTTTGTTTGTTTTTTAAATGGGCATTTATTAATCCAGCATCCTTGTTCTAATGCTTCTTGTTGGCAGCTGCCACCTGTCCAGATCTCTGTCCCCTGTTCAGCTTGCAGCCCCCATCTTGGTCCACTTTCAGCCCCTCCAGGGCTTGGAGAACCTGGCAGGCCACACTCTTGGAGCCTCTGCTGAAGTGGCTGGGCATGACGCCATTTCTCTGATGTCCCCCTAGATCTTGGTCATGGAGCCAACTCCAGCACCACCTCGAATGTAGAACCAGGTCTCATCGTAGGGAGCAAGCTCTTTATGCTTGGCCAACCTGACTGTGTCCACCCATTCAGGGACTTTTAGCTTTCCGGACTTTTTGAGGAAGGCTGCCAGAACTCTAACAAACTCCTGCTGGTTTACATCTTTTATAGTAACTCCAGGGATTGTGCAACCTCCGTGCTGCCAGCCAGGAGAAAGGATACCTGGGAATTTGAAGTGCCAAGGGCTGGCACTGGGGAAGGGAACAGAAGAATGTATAGGCTACCTGAGTGAAGATTCTAGCATTCAGTCCTAACGCCAGAAACCTAAGTACAGCTGTGAACATGCTTGCTTGCTTGCTTTGTGAACACTGTTCCCTCAAAACTACATTCCAGCTGGACTTAGTGGAGTACACCTGTAATCCTGATACTTGGGAGGCTGAGATAGGAGGATCGAAGGTTCGAGGCCAGCCTCAGCAATTTAGTGAGACCCTGTTTCCAAGTAAAAAATAAAATAGGGCCGGGTATGGTGGGGCACGCTAGTAATCCCAGTACTTGGGAGGCTGAAACAGGAGGATCTGGGTTCGTGGCCAGCCTCAGCTACTTAGTGAGGCCCTCCACAACTTAGTGAGACCCTGCTTCAAAATAAAGAATAAAAAATAGGACTGTTACTTTTTTTTTTTTTTTTTTTGATACTGGGGATTGAACCCAGGGGCATTCGATCTCCGGATCCTCCGGTCTCAGCCTCCCAAATGCTGGAATTACAAGCGTTCACCACCACGCCCGGGTAAGTTACTTTTCCTTAACGACTCATTTTCCTCAAATTGTTTCCTCTGATGTGGGGTGACTCCAAAGCTATAGTCCTGGACAGAAGATAATTCAAACTTTGGATCAAGTACTGCCTACCTGGTGATAACTTTCTGAAATGCTGGTCTAGGAAAATCTCACTATGGTATGGATTCTCCATACTCCCCACACCCAGAACACGGCCCAGCACACTCCCTGCATCATATCGGGAAAAGAATGAAAGAATTTAAAACTGGATGTGGTGGCACATGCTTGTAATCCCAGTACTTGGGAGGCTGAGACAGGAGTACTGGGACTACAAGCGTGTGCCACCATGCCCGGCCCATCATTATTCTTACTTAGAAATGTTTGAACCTGCCGGGCGTGGTGGCGCATGCTTGTAATCCCAGCATTTGGGAGGCTGAGACCAGAGGATCCGGGTTCGTGGCCAGCCTCAGCTACCTAGTGAGGCACTCCGCAATTTAGTGAGACTCGGTTTCAAAATAAAGAATAAAAAATAGGGCTGGGGGTATAGCTCGGAGGTAGAACGCCCCTGAGTTCAATGTCCAGTACCGTGCCAAAAAAAAAAAAAAAAAAAAATGTTTGAACCTGGCAGGCGTGGTGGCACAGGCTTGTAATCCCAGTACTTGGGAGGCTGAGACCAGAGGATACAGGTTCGCGGCCAGCCTCATCTACTTAGTGAGGCCCTTTGCAACTTAGTGAGAATCTGTTTCAAAATAGAGAATAAAAAATAGGTCTGGGGGTGTAGCTCAGAGGTAGAATGTCCCTGGGTTCAATCCCCAGTACCGCAAAAATAAAAAAAGAATGAAAGAATTTAAAGCTAGAAGGAATTAGAACAAACATCTAAGAACATGGGTTTGTATCCGCGTCATCTATTGGCTGTGTTATCTGGGGAAAATAACTACTTCTTCCATCTAAGTTTATTTCTTGTTTTGTGTTTATGTGTGTGGTACTGGGGATCGAATCTAGAGGCACTCTATCTCCGAGCTATACTCCACCCCCAGCCCTATTTTTTATTTTGAAACAGGGTCCCGCTAGGTTGATGAGTCTCACTACTTGCTGAAGCTGTCCTCAAACCTGCGATCCTCCTGACTCAGCCTCCCAAGTACTGGGAATACAGGTGTACGCCACTGTGCCCAGCATAAATTCATTTCTTCGACTGTGAAATGGAGCTAGCTCTCCCAGAAAGCTCATATTGTCTAAGGTGGATGATAACGAAGATGAAGATGATGAGCCCTTTTGAAGTTGTGCAAACACGTTGTGGACGTAAGACAAAGGATCGCTGGAGAGCATCCTAAGTGCCAAGTGCATTCACACGCATTCTTTAATTTTTCACAATAGTTTCCGTGGGATGTAAATTCTGCTTTAAAACTTTTCTCCTGTTCTAGCTGGGAGTTCCTCTAAAACTTAAACTTCAGCGACAAAAGAAAAAGAAGGCAAACTAAGGAAGACGAGGGGCCCCTGGTAGGGGTCCGCGCTGAGACGACGCAGGGGAGACGTCTGCTAGGACCGCGGCTCAGCGTGGAGATCGCGCAGTTTTGAACCCAACCCGCTAAGGCGAAGAAATCTTCACAAGCTTGAAGAAGCGCCCCCGACAGCCTCTTCCTCCCCAAACAAGCCTCGGAAGCCAGAGAACCAACGCGGAGAATGGGCGGGAAAGCCACACCGCCTAAAATACCGCCACCCCATTGGTTAATACCGCTGTCGTTCCCCCGCCTCCCGCCTCCTGGGCTTGCGGGCGATGTTTTCATTGGCTCTTCTACGCTCCCATTGGTCCGTCCTTCTGTCTGTTCAGGCTCCGCGCGTGTAGAGAGGCGGAGAGCGCAGCAGTAGTGGGGCTGGAGGCCCCGCCTCCGCGTGCCGTGTGCAAAAACAAACAGCCGTTAGGGAGGAGGGGCCAAGGGGGTGGAGCTCTGACAAGAAGGAGGCGCGCGGTTGGGCCTACGCCGGGGTTCAAACTAGCAAGGTGGGCGGCCATTGGCCCCGGTGGAGCGAGGCGGGCCTGGGTTATTGTCCGGTCCGGCGGCGGCGGTGGTCGGAGCTGCGAGAGCGGCTGCGGCGGCGCGGGGCGGCAGCGGGTGGTCGCGCGGCCGAGCGGAGGCAGAGGCGGCCGAGACCATGGTGAGGGCTGGCGGCGCGGAGGCCGGCGGCGGCGCCGCTACCTGTAGGACCGGGAGCTGGCGGGCGTCGGGACCGCGTCCGGCCGAGCCCCTCGCCGCCCTCCGGGGGGGCCCGGGCGGCGGAGCCGGTGTTGGGCGACTGGCTGAGCGCCGGGCCGCGCGGGGCTTGAACCCTGCCCGGAGCGGGGCAGGTGTGTTCCTACTGGAGCGGCCCGGAGCCGCAGCGCGCCGGTCTGAGAGGAGGAGAACGCCGGAGTCCCAGGGCTGGATCTGGGTTGGAGAGGCAGGACAAGTGCTGCTGCGCTGACGCACCAATGGGGTCGAGCGGGAGCCGCTGTGCAAGTTAGAAGTCTTTGGCGTTGGTTTGGTTAGGTAATTTCCCTGGCCGTAAATGTGAGGTTCTCTGCAAAACGGGGGCTTAGTATTGGTGGTCCTTTGGACCAAAAAAGAATTGCCTTGCGGACTGGAACCGCACGATTTGTTCCAAGTGATTTGCATAGCTTGGAGATGATCGCCCGTTATCTTCTGGCTTCCTTGCAGGGTGCGTTTTTCACTATATGACAGTACTTCCTTTGCCCCTGCTATTGATTTTGGATCTTAGAGTGTCCATCTTTTATTCTGAAATTCAGGTCGAGTTAACAAAAGTGTAGCTTTAAGAAAGTAAAATGAATAAAACTTCATCCATTCATTGTAAAATCAAGGGAAAGGAGAAAGGGCTAAAGGATTAGCTATGGCATTGCATCAATATTGTGTAAAGGATAGTGACACTCTTATGCGATCTTGTTTTTGTCGGTATTATCGCTAAGCATCCTATCATAAGTCAGGAATCTCCCACTGGAGCTGCACAGATTTTTATTTTTCATCCGATAAATAATATTAGATTGTCTTTGTTTTCTTTTGGTACCGGGAATTGAACCCAGGGGCATTCTACCTCCGAGCTACACGTACCCAGCCCGCCCACCCCCGTTTTTTTTTGTTTGTTTGTTTTTTCTTTTAAACCGATGCTCACTAAATTGCTGAGGCTGGCCTGGAGCCTGCTATCCTCCTGTCTCAGCTTCCAAAGTACTGGGATTACAGGCATGTACCACCATGCCCTGCTAAATGATTGTCTTGTGCTTCCTTATTACACCTTTGGGATTTAATAGAATTAACACCTAACTATAAAGCAAATTGGCCAATCAAGAGGACATAAATTTTGGCTATTATAAAGTTCTCAAACTTAGAATTGAAATAGACCTTTTGGATAATTGTAGTCAACTTCTGTAATTTATAGTTTATAAGCCAGGCTTGGCGGTGCACTCCTGTAGTCCTAATACTTGGGAGGCTGAGACAGGATGGCAGGTTCAGTTACTTCATGAGGATCTCTGCAACTTAGTATGACTCTGTTTTAAAATAAAGATTAAAAAAATGGATCTCAGAGCCGGGTGTGGTGGCGCACGCTTGTAATCCCAGCATTTGGGAGGCTGAGACGGAGGATCCAGGTTCCCCGCCAGCCTCAGCCACCTAGTGAGGCACTCTGTAACTTAGGGAGACCTGGTTTCAAAATAAAGAATAAAAAATAGGGCTGGGGGTGTGGCTGGGAGGTAGAATGCCCCTGAGTTCAATCCCCAGTACCGCAAAAAAAAAATGTAGCTCAGAGGTAGAATGTCTCTGGGTTCAATCCTCTGTACAACACACAAACAGTTATTATTAAACAGTGCTTTGTAGTACTCTCACAAAGAGAGGCACAGGTTACATCTGATGTGCCAATTAATTTCCTCAAGCTGATAATTTTATGATCCTTGCTAGGTTTTAAAGATGTTTCTCAAGCCAGGCATATTGGCACATACCTGTAATCCCAGTACTTGGGAGACTAAGACAGAAGAATTGAAAGTTGGAGGCCAAGCCGAGTGTGGAGGCTCATGCTTGTAATCCCAGTACTTGGGAGACTGAGACGGGAGGATCCAGGTTTGCATCTAGCCTCAGCTATTTACAACAACTTAGACCCTGTTTTAAAATAAAGAATAAAAAATAGGGCTGGAGGTGTACCTCGGAGGTAGAATGTCCCTGGGTTCAATCCCCAGTACTGAAAAAAAAAAAAAGTTCAAGGCCAGTCTCAACAAGTTAGACTTCAGCAACTTAGTAAGACCCTGTTTCAACATAGTGAGGGGGAAAAAAAATGGGGCTGGGTGTGTAGCTCAGAGATAGGCTGCTCCTGGGTTCAATTCCCAGTACCACAAAAATAAAAAATAAATGTATCTCCTCTCTAGAGATATGCTATGTATTGGGTATTCATTTACCAGTAACTAAAAATACATAAGCATTAGCCAGGCATAATGGTCCATGCCTGAATTACAGTAATACTTAGGAAGCTGAAACAGGAGGATCATAAGTTCCAGGCCAGCCTCAGCAATTTAGAAAACCCCTTTTCAAAATTTAAAACGAAGGCATGGTGGCGCACACTTGTAATCCCAATACTTGAGAGGCTGAAACAAGAGGATTACAGGTTTGAGGCCAGCCTCAGGGTCTCTTCGGGAGACCCTGTTTCTAAATAAATGAGCTGGGCCTGGTGGTGCATGCATGTAATCCCAGTACTTGGGAGGTTGAGACAGGAGGATCACAAGTTCAAAGCCAGCTTCAGCAACTTAGTGAGGCTTTCAGCAAAATAAAAAATAGGGCTGGGTGTATAGCTTGAAGGTAGAACGCTCCTGAGTTCAATCCCCAGTACCACAAAAAAAAAAAAAAAAAAATAGGGCTGCAGATTATACCTCAGAGATAAAAGGCCCCTGGATACAATCCCCAGCAGCACAAAAAAATAAAGTAGGGTTGGGGGTATAGCTCAGAGGTAGAATGCCCCTGGATTCTGTCCTCAGTACCACAAAAAGGGGGACGTGGCATACTCTTCTAATCCCAGTACTTGGGAAGCTGAGAGGAGAATCACAGGTTTCCAGCCAGCCTCAGCTACTTAATGAGGTCCTCTGCAATTTAGTGAGACCCTGTTTCAAAATAAAGAATAAAAAGTAGGGCTGGGGATGTAGCTCAGAGGTAGAATACCCCTGGATTCAATCCCTAGCACCACAAAAGAGCAAACATAAAAACATTAAGGTAAGATAAAAATACGGAAACCATTGAGCCACGTATAGTAGGGACAGAGGAGAATCCCAAGTTCATAACCAAGCCGGGCGTGGTGGCGCACGCTTGTAATCCCAGCATTCGGGAGGCTGAGACCGGAGGATCCGGGTTCGAGGCCAGCCTCAGCTACCTAGTGAGGCACTCCGCAACTTAGTGAGACTCGGTTTCAAAATAAAGAATAAAAAATAGGGCTGGGGGTATAGCTCGGAGGTAGAATGCCCCTGAGTTCAATCCCCAGTAC
>PVLC010039734.1:0-14207 GCA_004027655.1 Graphiurus murinus
AAGGAAGGAAGGAAGGAAGGAAGGAAGGAAGGAAGGAAGGAAGGAAGGAAGGAAAATGCAAGCATGCATGTATTATACACTGGGAAGATATCCTCCCTACCAATGACCAGCTCTCTCAGCATGACAGGTACAGCTTTGTGCCTCAAAATTTGGGCCCCTCACCCCCAGCATCACCTAACAGTGGGGCTTGCCACATCACCGTGGCTGTTTTTGAGGTAGGACTCAGATGAACTGAGAATCAGCATTTGTAAGAAAACCTCCAAACAATGCTGATACTGGCTGTCCTTGGACCACTTTAAGAGAATCAACACTGCAAACTTTTTCTGTAAAGGGGCAGATGGTAAATATTTTAAGATTGATGGTCCATGCAATCTCTGTTGCATCTACTCAACTCTGTGGTCTCAGCATGAAAGCAACCACAGAAGACAGGGCAGACAAATGAGTGTGGTGCCTTCCAATAGGACTTTATTGACAGAAAAGGCAGCAGGCTGGATTGACCAGGGGCCATGCTTTGCCATTTCCTATCCTCCTTCTGTTGCTATTCCAGGCTGGGTCCTAGTGAGACAGTCAAGGACTACCATGGGGACAAAGGGCAAATGCACTCCTGGGCCTCAACTCATGGCTTATTGGTTTTGTTGGGGTTTTTTTTTTTTGTTTGTTTGTTTGTTTGTTTTGCAGGACTGGGGATTGAACTCAGGGGCATTCTACCTCCGAGTTATACCCCCAGCCCTATTTTTTTTTTTATTTTGAAACAGAGTCTCACTAAGTTGCAGGGTGCCTCACTAGGTACCTGAGGCTGGCCAAGAACCCAGATCCTATGGTCTCAGCCTCCCAAATGCTGGGATTACAAGCGTGTACTACCATACCCAGCTCCTTATTGGTTATTTAGAGCATGAGAGTCAGATGTGGTGGTGCACACCTGTAATTTCAGTACTTGGGAGGCT
Source organism: Graphiurus murinus (assembly GCA_004027655.1). Taxonomy (NCBI): domain Eukaryota; kingdom Metazoa; phylum Chordata; class Mammalia; order Rodentia; family Gliridae; genus Graphiurus; species Graphiurus murinus. The sequence continues at coordinate 945 of PVLC010039734.1, forward strand.
GAGACAGGAGGACCCCAGGTTCGAGGACAGCCTCAGCAACATAGCAAGGCCCTCCACAACTTGGTGAGACCCTGTTTCAAAATAAAAATAAACATGGGCCCAGAGGTGTTAGCTCTGAGGTAGAATGCTCCTGGACTCAATCCCCAGTACCACAAACAAACAAAAAAGAGCATGATAAGCTCTTTTCTTGTCCCCTTACTCACCAATTCTCAGTCTTATCAGCCTCAAGCCATGACTCTCAGGGACATACAGATAAAAGATAAAACTGTTGAGGAGTCACTAAAACAGCAAAATCCTAGGACCTTTAAATTTTGAAACAGTGTCTCACTAGGTTGCTGAGCGTTTCTCTGTCTTGCTGAAGCTGGCCTTGAACCTGTGATCCTCCTGTCTCAGCCTTCCAAGTACTGGGATTACAGGCATGCTCCACCACACCTGCCCTTAACACTCTCTTTAAAGTGGACTTGTCCTTATCACAAGGCAAATTACACAGAAAGAGCTGGAACATTTGGCTCTAAGCTGAGCAACTGACTTGGCCTTCCTCAGAAGTTAAAGAACCCTCACAGGAAAACAACCACCTTTGAAGTGTACCTAAAGCCAGTCAACATTCCCAAACTCCAGCCCATCTCTACCACCCTTCATATGAATAAAACTGGCTCTCTCCTTGGTCCTGGGAGCCAGCTTGACACTGTCTGGGTCATTGCTATGCGTCCCTCTGCTTAAGTAAGAAGTCCCAATAAAGCCAGGTGTGGTGGCACATGCTTATAGCCCCAGTACTTGGGAGGCTGAGACAGGAGGACCACAGGTTCATTCAAGAACAGCTCAGCAATTTAGGAACTTAACTTAGTAACTAAGTTAACTCAGTAACTTAGACCCTGTTTCAAGACAAAAAATAAAATAGGGCTGGAGGTATAGCTCAGAGGTAAAATGCCCTTTAATTCAATCCCCAGTACCAAAAACAAAACAAAAGAAGTCCCAATAGAGTCATGTTCCTGCCAGTCACAGTTGTGCCTCTGTCTGATGTTTCTGATGGAGAGCACAGCAACCCACAGGTCTGGGATCACTAGGATCCTCAATTTCATCTGGAACCATGCTAAAAATGTCAAATCTTGACCCCCGGCCTCCAAACTGCAAAACCAACATCAGCAATTTGACAGGATCCTCAGATGATTTCTAGTACATCTGAGTTTGAGAAGCAATGCTAGAAGACATCCAGTGGGACACGGCCACAGATCGATACCACTCTGCTTAGCTCCTCTCTGTTCTGTGATTACACAGGAAAGATTGGAACTGAGGCTGTGCCAGCTGTCTTGCAAAAGTGTGTCACATAGAGCAGGCAGGTTCCACACCCCCTTTAGAAAGCAAATTAAGTTTTCACTTTCTAACTTGAGGCCAGTGGTTAATTAATATGGAAGCTATGCATTCAAGCTGATACATAGGGAAGGGGAGAAAATTAAAGTTTTTGAGGGGAGGGAGGGTGGAAGAGAGAATCACAGTTGCCAGGCCTGGAGCTCATCTTCCTGATTCATGCCATCCTGTTTTTCCAGTAGAGACTTTGCAATATTGCATTAGTCAAATGATTCTGCAACATCATTTAAACGACAGAAGGTGTCTGCTTGTGTCTGAGCATGATTCTGAGGGCGGACTGGTGCCAACCCATCTGTTCCTCTGAGACTATATCCAGAATTAATTCTATTAGAAACTCGAACACAACAGGATGGCTTTGACAGGACGACCCCGGTAAGTGGATATGAAAGGACTGTGTGCCAAAAGATCCATCTTGTCCTCTCTTCTCCCCATGCCCTGAACAAAGCCCAGAGATGCTTTCTTGGTTGGACCTGACTCTCTCATGCTCTCCAGCTATGGTCAGCAAGCTTTTTCTGGAAAGGGCCCGACAGTAAATGTAAGGGGAGGCAAAACTACCCTCTTAGGAACCCTGGCAGAGCCCAATAATTAAGTTGACATGAGATAGATTAACAAAAGCATATCTGTCAGCATTCTTGCAGCTATAATCTAAAGATTGACCATATAACTTAGAGGAAAGAAGATTTATTTTCTTAGGGTTCCGGGTTCGTTCCCTATGAGGCCAGGGACCTCGGATCTCAGGGCATGGCAGCAGGAAGCAGGGAAAGGGAGAGCACACAGGCTGTGCTCACATCATGGAGGCTGGAAACAAGGGAGAAAGCAGGGGAGGAGGAAGCTCCCCTCCAAGGCCGCGCTTCCAGGGACCACCTCCTCTAGCCACTCCCTCCCGGTCTCCTGGATAAATCCATTACAATGGATGTATCCACTTCTGCAATTATAACCCTTATGACTCAATTACATCAACTCCAAACATTAATAAATTAGCTCTTTAGGGGACATTTTTATATCTAACTATAACAAAGAGAAAAGCAGAAACAACAATATTACATAACATGGGACCACTCCTAAGGAAATGAAGACTCAAAGAAATACCAAAGCCTACTTGCTTTTTTTTTTTTTTTAATTAGGTTGAACAATTGCCAAAAGGGAACTAAAGTATGTAGGGAGGCTAAAGGAAAATAAGAAGTGTTGAATATATGTACTTATGCATTTAATTTTCTTTGGACAGGGTCTTGTTAAATTGCCCAGTCTAGCCTTGAAGTCATAATCTTCCTGCCCCAGTCTCCTGAGTAGTGAAGAGTAAAGGTGTGAGCCATTATGCTCAGGTAAGTATTTTAACAAAGTTGTTTGTACAGAATTTTCTGGGCTGTGGCTCCCCATGAAAGAACATTTCTTTTCTCCTGGTAGTGTGAGGGCTTCTCTCTTTGGTGGTGGGCAGGGGGTGGGAAGGTTGGTGGTGGGCAGGGGGTGGGAAGGATGCCCTTCTTGTGTCTGCTGTCTTTCAAGTTGCTTTAGTTCTATATCAAAGTAGTATGTTTTGGCATGACACATTCTACCACCCTTCCTAAATATGTTAGGCTTTGTCAGTCACAAGGCCTGTTGTAACGACTCAATTCTACCACCGTAGAACAAAAGCAGCCACAAAGTCAAGGAACAGGTTTGTCTCTGTTCAATAAAACTTTATTTAAAAAGCAGGTAGTGAGCTGGATTTGGCCTCTGGATTTTAGTTTGCTAGCTCCTGCTCTAGAGTCTGACCAAGACCATCACTTCTCAGCTCACCAAGGTAGGCTGGACATGGTGATGCATACCTGTAATCCTGGTACTTGGGAGGCTGAGACAGGAGGATTGCAGGTTCAAAGACAGTCTCAGCAACTTAGCAAGGCTCTCCACAATTTAGTGAGACCTGGTTTCAAAATAAAATATAAAATAGGGCTGGGGGTGTAGCTCAGAAGTAGAACCCCCTGGATTCAATCCTCAGTACTATTTAAAAAAAAAAAAACATCAGGGTATCATCAACAGATTCTGCATCAAAAGATGGAGCCTGAGATTCTACATTTTGAATAAACTTTTGCATGATGATGATGATGATGATGATGATGATGATGATGATGATGATAGTTCAAGGAACACATTTTGAGGAATAAGAATGGAATCTAAAGTAGTAGTTCTTAACCTGGGATGCATTCTGGAATCAATTGGAAAGCTCTAAAAATACCAATGCATGGTTCTCACTCTCCCCACCTCCCATCCATGATATTATGATTTCATTCTTCTGTGATGTTACCTGAGCATCAGAATTTTTTAAAGTTTCCCAGGTAATTCTGCCAGGTACTAAATTAAGAACAGTGTGCAGCAAATGAATGAAAGATTTAGGAGTTTCTTTGAGGAGGATTAAATTCACTACTCCAATTTCTAAAATGGAACAATTGCTCAGAGCAAAGTTGTCCTTTGAGGAAAGAGAACATTTCTACCCAAAGAAGAGTGACTGTTTATTCTCTGTAAAGTAACCATGTCCCTAAATGTGCCAAGCAGGATTAGATTTAAAACCTGAGTGGATGACTAAGCCTTCTAGAAGGGACTAGCCCTTTCCTCTGAGATTGGGGCAAGGGAGACACACACTTTTATCAGAGTAGATTCTAAAAGTTAGGGGGTCCAAGCTAATAGTTTCAGCCCCCAAACACTTTCTGAGTACTTAGTGTTTCAGGCCCAGGGGAGATCACCTGTTGAGCATGGGACACGAAATGGAGCAAAAGACCTGGAGAGAATCCTGAAATCTTAGACTAGGTTCTATGAACACTAGGAGAAGATTCAAAGCAGTGTGCAAATGGGTTTCCCAGTGCTGCTGCAGGCCAGTTGGAGTTTGAAACATTTTTTTTCAACTGAATAAAAGGAGAAACTTGCCAACAGTAAGCATTTTCTGGAGTTGTCATGAACTTCCATCAGAAGTGGGGAACTCTCCCATGGCAGGATTTCATCCAGAGGTGAGAACAGCACTTATCTTTCGAAAAGCCTTCCTGTCAAGAACAGCCCAGTGACATGTTAACTAGTCATTTCGACTAATAATGGTTATCATGGCTTTAAAAATACAATTTAGCAGTACTTGGGAGGCTGAGAGGAGGATCACAGGTTCAAGGCCAGCCTCAGCCACTTAGTGAGACCCTGTTTCAAAATTTAAAAATAAATAAATAAAATAAAAATAAAAAGGGTTGGGGATGTAGTTTGGAAGTAGAATACTTCTGGGTTCAATCCCCAGTACCAAAAAAAGAGAAAGAATATTTAGGATGCAATCAAGGCTGCCTCTGTAATAGCATCCCTCTTCATTATTTGCATTAATAATTCACTTTGAGTGGAAGAAGAAGGTGTGGAACATGATGAGCATGCCAGGAATTGCACATAACCCACAGCCTCTTCTCTCACCAGCAGAGGTAATGTGTCTCACACAGGGATCTTATGCATTGAGTGTGGGGCTGTGGGAAGAGGGCTGAGATGTGCTGAGAAAGAGGGGAGTGTGGTAGAGAGGGATCTGAGGAGTCAGGGTAGAGTAGGGATGTGAAATTGAAAGTCCTCCCAGCTCTGGGATTCTAAGAAAACACCTGTGCTTCTGGATGGTCTTTTGGTTTGAAAGTAAAAGCTTTGCCTAAGAAAGGAATGAATCACTGCATAAATTATTCAGAGCTTAAAGTCCTTTAGAGAATTGCTCTCTGGTCTTTGAGGGAAGCATGGATCTTCTCCCATCTCCCTAGTCTGGATCAGGTAGTTTTTTTTTTGTTTTTTTTTTTTTTTTTTTTTTTTTTTAATCTCTCAAGTCTCGAGAAAGGACATAGGTAATTAGGTCATAAGTACTATGCCTCCCCATCTCATTTCATTATTATTAATAAAAGCATCAGCTCCTGCACAGCTTGCAACAAATTCTTTTCTTTTCTTTTTTCTTTTTTTTTTGTGTGTGTGGTACTGGGGATTGAATTCAGGGGCATTCTACCTCCGAGCTACACCCCCAACCCTATTTTTTATTCTTTATTTTGAAACCAGGTCTCACTAAGTTGTGGAGGGCCTCACTAGGTAGCTGAGGCTGGCCAAGAACCCAGATCCTCCGGTCTCAGCCTCCCAAATGCTGGGATTACAAGCGTGTGTCACTACACCCGGCAACAAATTATTTTCTTAAAGTCCAGAATTGTTGTGTGAGCTATATTAGGTGTCATGGCAAAAGGGTTTTATAGCAGTATGCCTAGGTTTAGATATTACCCTGTTCCAGGTAATAGCCTTAGGTCAGTTTCTGTATAGCATCAGCCTTATTGTTGGTAAAATAAGAATAATCATGCTTCCAGTGTTTACTATGAGAACACAATACCTGTTAAGTACCTAGAATAATACCTGGCAGGTATAAAGGTGAGCTTTAACCATGTCAATTATATAATTCCCATTTTCTAGGAGCTGAAAGAATCACTTAGATGAACATACTTTTGCAACATACTTTTATACCTTTTTTTTGCTAAACAAAATTAGCAGGTATTTCATTACTTTTAATAGATTGCTCTTGCTTATAAAATTAGCAACTCTCTTTTGTATACTTTTATTGGTGCAATGTAATTATAAATCAAAGTAAGGTTCAAAGTGACACAAACACACATGCACAAATCACTTGGTGTATTTAGGCACCGACTCTTTAGCTAGGCATCACGATTGGATGCCACTATTTCTGCAGGCATACTCTTCCCCATTAAGAATATAACCTGCACTTCAACAACACTAGACTGATTTCCATGGTCCCAGTGAGCACCATACCTTCCCATCTCTGAAACTTACTCATGATATTTACTCAACCTATGTGTAATATAGTTTTCACTCAACTTTGCTGGTCTGTTTCCTTCTTCCTTCTTTCCTTCCTTCCTCCCCCCTCCCTCCCTCTCTTTCTTCTTTCCTTCCTTCCTGTATGAAAGGTTGAACTCAGAGGTATATATTTCTGAGCTACACCCTTATCCCTATTTTATTTTGAAATAGTATGTTGCTAAGTTGTTGAGGCTGGCCTGGAATCTGCAATCCTCTTGTCTAAGCCTCCCAAGTACTGAGATTACAGACATATGCCACCATACTTGGCTAGATCTGTCTATTCTTCACCATCCAGGCCAAATGACTTTCCCCATGAAGACATGTTACAACCTTACTAGATGCTGGGATCTCTGGGATATGAGAAAGTGTGATAGGAATAGAGATTGGGGAAAGTTTATCTAGGCCAGTGTGGGCAAGAAAGAGCAGATTGTCATAACTTAGGGACTGTGAGAATTTATTAAAATTAGATATTTTTTGTTTGAGAGTAAATTCTTGCCCACACTTAGTATTAGGCATCTTTCAGTTGCTAACCACCTCTGTTCCCCTTTGTATAACAATTTCCCCCACTCACAGCCCAGAGAGAAGTGTGGCTGAGTGGCCTGTTTGTTTGACCACAGTACACCCCTCAGCTTGAGCTGTGCTCTGAGCAGACTTAGATAATGGAAAACAACCAAAACACGGTCTCAGTTATTTCAAGAAGGCTTATTGTAATCATGAACAACACAGGTTCTTTATTCATTAACACTCTGTGCAAACTTTATACAACCTATGAAATTTTAGGGCAGAGAGAGAGAACAAACTAGTACAACCTGGAAAGCAAGTTAGACAGTCCATTTACCACGGAGCTCAGCTGGCTGTGCTGGGGTCTCAGATGCCGGTTAGTTGTGAATCTGGTCCAGGTCTTCAGAACTGACCCTAACCAGTGCTGAAGCAGAACCAAAGGTGAGGACTTGCCTGATGGCTACAGCACTGCTGGCCGGGTCTGCGTTCAGTCTCATTGTCAGTGGTGGGCATGGCAAGATGGCAAGGCTCCTTGGCAAAAGAAGCTGTGAGTTTTCAGTCTCAGGTGCTGACAATTATAGTCCTCAGGTTGCTAGGGACTCCATGTGGTTATCGAGGTGCTCCTGCTCAGCAGCTTTGTGCTCATGCGTTGCCTATTAGGTCTTGGGTGTTGCGCTTGGGCCTGGTGCTGTGTGTGGCCCCTGATACCCTGGGTGTGCTGACCCACTACTGTGTGTGTTGAGAGAGTTACACTTGCACACTGCACATCATGCTGGAGTGTGGTGAGCCACACCCAGATGTGCCTTGGGAGTTAAGTCCTTCTTTGGCTTTAATGGAGCCCCTTTAAAAAAAATATGTGTTCCAAACATGATGAGACCAGGACAACCAACTTACTTAATGCTACCTGAGGCCTAGAGATGAGCTCTGCTAAGGACTCTCCACTGAGAATTTCAAGTTGGAACCCCAAATGGCTCAAACAGGAGCTATAAACACCAGAGTTGCAGCTGGGTGTGGTGGTGCACACTTGTATTACCAGTACTTGGGAGGCTGAGACAGGAGCATCGCAGGTTCACGGCCAGTCTCAGCTACTTAGTGAGGCTCTCTGCAACTTAGTGAGAACCTGTTTCAAAATAAAGCATAAAAAAATAGGGTTGGGGGTGTAGCTCAGAGGTAGAATGGCCCTGGATTCAATCCCCAGTTCTACAAAAAAAAAACCAAAAAAACAACAAAAACACCAGAGTTGCTATAATAATAACAACAGTGATAACAGTTACATTTACTGAGCATATAGTATGTGCTAATCACTATGCTGAATATTTAAGGGCATTTTCTTCAACTTCTCACAACCCTCTATGAGGTCTAGGCTGTTGGGGCTCAGAAACCCATACCACAAAGTATGGCATTTTGACATGCTGAGTATTTTTAACTAAAAAAGAAAAAAAAGTATAAAAACCAAAGTTTCTCTGACTTCCTCTCCCCTTTCTCCCCAGAGGCACAAGGGGAAGTTTTCTCTGCAGTTCCTCTATCTACCTAAGGGCCAGATCCCCACCCCCTTTCTCCCCAAAGTCCAGATGAACTTTGTTCCCAAAATCCAGACCACTTCCTCCCAGGCTATTGTTTATTTTTCAGGCCCATTTGTCTTCCCTAAAATTATTCTCCCTCCAAGTTGCCTTCATCTCCCCACTTCTCCCTCTCTTATGAAGAGGGCACATGAGCTTCTAAACTTCTTTGGTTCGCTAGGTATGCATCTTCTGCTGATATCCTGTGTGCTTAATAAATTTCTATGCCTTTTCTCCTGTGAGTCTGTCTGTTGCCAGTTTGTTTTACCTAACACAATTATCAAATCTTCAAAGGATGGGGGGAATTTCCTTTTGCCCCTCTGTCTTGGTCAACATTCTTACTACTGCTGTAATCCCAAACAACTGACCACACAACTTAGAGGAAGGAAGATTTATTCGCTCACAGTTCGTGGAGATTCAAGAGTTCAGTCAATGTCAGGCCAGGTCAGCAGAGTTCAGAGTATGGTGGCAGGAAGCAGAGAGAGGAAGAGATCAAAGTCTCTGCTCTCACATCATGGAGGCTGGAATTAAGAGAGCAATCAAACAAGGAGATTCAAAGACAAAAGCACAGTTTCTAAGGCCACACACCCAGGAACCCATCTGCTCCAGTCACCTGCCTAGGTTACCACCTAATAAATCCATTACAATGGATTTATCTACTGATGAGATTACAACTTATCATTTAACAATATCAACTTTGAACATTAGTACATGAGCTCCTACCTCTATAAGGAAAACTATAAAAAGTTGAAAAAAGAAATCCATGAAGACCTTAGAAGATGAAAAGATCTTCCATGCTTTTGGATAGGCAGAATAAATATCATCAAAATGGCCATTCTCCCAAAAGTGATCTACATATTCAGTGTGATACCCATTAAATTACCAAGGTCACTCCTCATAGACATAGAAAAAATCAGTCCTTAAATTCATTTGGAATGACAAAAAGCCCAGAATAGCCAAAGTAGTTCTTAGTAACAAGAACCATGCAGGAGGCATCACAATACCTGACTTTAAACTTTACTACACGAGCTCCTTATGGAACATTCTATATCTAACCATAAAAACCTCCAAAACTGTTATTTGCCCCATTTCATAGACAAGAAAACTAGAACATGGAGAAGTTAAGTTAAGGCAGAAGTCAAACTCAAGCAATAGGTCCCCAGAATCTGTGTTCTTTATTGAGTTGAAATGTGTTTTCCCAGGCTGAACAGGGCAAGGGGCAAAGCCCTGAAGATTCAAACAGGCACTACTTCAAGGGTCTTTGCTCTAGGTCTTCAGGCCTGACCTTAACCAGTTCTCAACCAGAACCAAAGTGAGGAATTTCCCAATGGCTACTAGCAGAGCTGACCAGGTCAGCATTTGGCCTCATTACCAATGGTTCACATGGCCAGATGGCAAGGCTCCTTGGTAGAAGCTGCAAATTTTCATTCATGGGTACTGACAACTATAGCCCTGTGGTTGCTAGGGACTCCACATGGTTGTCAAGGTGCTTCTGGTCAGCAGGCTTTGCACCTGCACATTACCTACTAGGTCTTCAGCATTGCACCTTGTGCCTGGTGCCTGTGCATTGCCCCTGATACCCTGGGTGTGCTATGCCACACCTGTGTGTGCTTCGAGAGTTACACTTGCACACTATACAACATGCTGGAATGTGGTAAGACACACCCACATGTGCTTTGAGAGTTAAGTTTCTCTTTGGCTTTAATGGAGCCTTAAAAAAAATGTGCTCCATACATCTGGCCAGCTCTAATCTGCAGATCATGACACTCTTGAAAGTATTCTTTATTCAGACTCAGGAGACTTTAGTGGAGTTCTAGCTCTGCCACATTCACTGGGCAACCTTGAACTGGTCCTTAATGTGCTTGGACCTCATCAGCTTCATTTCTAAAATGGGTGTGGAGGAGGGGACAGCCAATAACAAAATATTTGCTCAGTCTCCAGCCAAGAATTGTGACCACAGCTCAGCTAAGACAGAGTATACAAAAAAAGAAAGAAAAAAAAAAGACTATAGAAATACAGAGGGTTTTTTGTAGCATTCCTTAGGGCAGATGTGTAAACCATTGTTATCAGTGGTGTTGGGCCGAGATCAATAAAAAAAGAGCTAATGTTATCTGTCCCTGCAGCATGTCCCTGTTGATAAAGTCACAGGTATTGCTACAAAATACCTGCATTCCTTTGTTCTCACTAATGAGTCAACACTGGAAGCACCAGTCTCTTAATCAGTAAGACAGATCTATTTTTCCACAGCTCTGATTACTCATCAGTAAAAATATTCTCTTGGGTGGGTCTATGTTGACTAGGACCTGACTCTTCTGTCTTTCTGCTTAGTCAAATCCTACCTTCTCTGTCACCTTGGACCTGGCCAGCCTCCCTCCTCAGCCCCCCACCCTCAAAAAGGGTGATGATTCCTGCCCAGGAGAATCTAACTGATGGAGAAGAAACCTGCCACAAAAGGGCTGGTCCAGATAGATAGCTTGAGAGCCATCTGTATGATTCCCTGATATGGTTAAGTTTGCAAGACAATTTAATTGAATTTGGTAGTGAATTTCTTTATTTTTGGTACTGGGATCAAACACAGGGGCATTCTACCTCTGAGTTATACCCCCAGCCCTTTTTATTTTTATTTTGAAACAGAATCTTGTTAAATTGTTGAGTCTGGCCTTGAACATAAGATCCTCCTGTCTCAGCCTCCCAAGTACTGGGATTACAGATGTTAACTGCCATGCCAAGCTTTGGAGTAGATTTATTTGCAAATGAACCATGCCTCCCTCATAAATATTACTTATATGGAGTTGTATATTATAGAATTATGTAATTATGGAGTAGGAAGTACCCTGGGAAGTAGTAGCCCTGAAGTAGGATTGCCACATAAAATACAGGATTCCAAGTTAAATTCTAATTACAGATAAATAATGAATTAACCAGAATTGCACAGGGCAGACTGTTATTAAAAATTACTTATTGTTAATGAAGTTCAAATTTCATGGGGCATCCTTTGTTTTTATTTTCTAAATCTGGCAACCCTACCAAGGTATCTATAACAGATGACATTTGATTTCTGGTCCTCAGAATTCTCTGTAAAAAAGGCTAGGCAAGATGAATCTGAAGGTTTCTTGCAGCTGAATAATTATGTAATTCTATGACTCAAGTACTAATGAGCTACAAATGTGATATTGTGTAAGTGATTTGATTTCTTGATCAATTTCCTCATCTTCACTTCAAAATGAGGATGATAAAGCCCGTGTCACAGGGTTCTTAGGCAAACTGACCCAGCTCATGTCTCTTCCACAGATAAACAAAGCTGGACTTTAGCTGAGGTGGTGATATAGATTTTATATGTTAACTACTGATAATAAGGAAAAGAACCAAGCTCCATTCCAATTTGCACAGAGATGGCTGGGATGTTTTGTTTGGGGGGTATTTTGTTTTGTTTTATTTTATTCATTCATTTATTTATTTTGTGATTCTAGGGTTTGAACCCAGGGGCCAGTCTACCTCCAACCTATACTCGCAGTCACTTTTTATTTTTATTTTTGAAATAAGACCTCATTAAATTCCTGAAAGTTGCTAAGTTGCTGAGGCTGGTCTCCAACTTGCAATCCTCCTGTCTCAGCCTCCCAAGCACTGGGATTACATGTGAGCATCACCATTCCTAATGACTGGGGCGTTTTAAAGGGAGAATAAGGAAGTAGAAAGAGGGAGAATTTTGGGTTCAAGCAAAGCCAGAGAATGAAAATTTTAGAGGGTTGGTCAGTGTGAATGTGGCTAACCAGCTGTGACTTCTGACTGGTAATTACGGAAATCAGGACTCTATTCTACCAAGCCTGGGAGACCAGGCCCCATCTTTCTTAATGACTCTATTTCAAAGGGATGGTTTTCAGATCCTTGAGAAAGACACTTGTGAGATATAAGAGATACACATATATCTCGAAGAAATAGGAAAAGGGCTCACAATTTAGTACAGCTTTAGGAAAGGAAGGTAAGGGTTGGCTAGAACAAGTAGTCAGTTCTTCTGACAGCCTTGAACTTGGGCTGGGTTGTCCCAAGGATGCCACTATAGGCTGCTAGAAGTTGTGCCAGGGTGGGAAAGATCTCCCTGTAGGGATGAGTTCATATGTGCCAAGAGTTCTTTGCAGTTCCAACCTTCAAAAATGTTCATTTATTCAACCTAATTGGTGGCAAGTAATGGACACGTTGCAATCTAAAATGTATCTTATTTTTCCATTAAGGAATCTCTCCCAACAAGTCAATCTTTGTTGACATGTAGTTGGTGATTTACAGTCACAAAATATACGTATTTAAATGATCCTAGAAATTGTATGTTAGCTCTTAGTTTGCTCTCCATTTGGGTAGTCCAAAATGAAAAGATGCCTCAGTTTCTGAAGAGGTCAGGGTCCTATACTGATTTAATTAACTCTAGATTGCTGCAGATCTGAACTGGATCTGGGAAAGAGCATGTGTCCTATTTTTGTTTCTCTTTGCTCATTAGATTTCTATTTTTAAATGGAACTAAATTGTAAGCTGCGTGCAGAGCACAGAGAAGCCATCATGGAGGGAATTGTCTTCTTCCTTGGCTCTAAAGCATCTTCAGACTTAGGCTTTGTATAAAGAGCCCTTTCATCTTGCTCAGTGCTACTGTTAGGATCTTGAATATCCTCCAAAGTTTTCTGTGTGTTCAAGGCTTGGTCCCAGCTTGTGGTGCTCTTGGGAGGTGGTGGAACCTTTGGGAGGTGAGGCTAAGTCACTGAGGGGAAATACTGGGATCCCTGACCCTTCCTCTTTCTTTTTGCCTCCTGATCCCATGAGGTGAGCAATTTCCTCTACCACACACTCCCCATCATGGTGTATAGCCTTGCCACAGGCCCAAAGGCAATGGGCTCTGGAGCTATGGACTAAAACCTCCAAAACTATAAGCCATGACAAACATGACAAACCTTCTCTCCTTATAAGTTTATCTCAAGGATTTTGTCACAGCAATGGAAAGCTGACCAACACATTCAGATTATTCCTTTTT
>PVLC010039735.1:0-14029 GCA_004027655.1 Graphiurus murinus
CTCTCAGCTCAGGAATGGCAGCTGGGAAAAGTTGGATGAATGGGCTATTTTTTCCCTTTCTTCCCTTCCCTTAACTCCATATGTTTCTAAATTTCTAGCTCATAAATTTAATTAGACAAATATTTTTAAATATGGAAGATGGAGAATGTGAGAACTTGATAAATATGAAACAAGCTTCTATGGATGTGGCACTTGTGGGTCTGTGCTCTGTTTAGGGAGAGAGGAATTGCAAAGCCTTTATAGGAAGAAGAAATAGGGTTTTTCTGGAACAGAAAAAAGATTTGGAATCTAAACATGGATGTAGAGAAGCCATGGGAATATCGATAGCCTTGGGACATAACACTCTTATTATCAGCTTATGCGTTTGTCAGAAAGGAGGCAATTATATAATCTACCTGTTGGATTAACTTCGAGGGAAGGGGGAGTAGGCAAACATGCATTGAATATTTACTTGGGATTCCATGGTGGCATGTTTTGTCTCCAACAGGAATGAGGCTTCAAATGACTAGGAGAAGGTTTCAGGAAAATGTCTTTAAGTGATACCCAGGAAGGGAAACAAGGCTTCCACTCTAACTGATGCAATAGAAAGAACGAACCCAGGTGTTCATTGACCATATGGCCTCTGGTCAAAGAGCGAAAGCCTAAACATTTATTGTGCTGTAGAATGAGGTTTGCTTTTTCATAGAGGCATGGATGGATTAGTGTGTGAGTACACACACACACACACACACACACACACACACACAAATAGATAATGTTTGCATTTTCAAAAAAGGTCATTATGAACTTGGTAAGAAAAAAATAAATTCAACCAAGTTGTATTGGCATTGGAGTGGAACTTATGGCTTTTATTACACAGATACAGAAAGAGATCAGTGCACACTAGGTATAAATAGAGAGAGGGTGTAGAGATGTGTGTGTGTGTGTGTGTGTGTGTGTGTGTGTGTGTGTGTGTGTATATACACCTATTTACTATTTCTATTCTCTTAGAAGGCCTAAAACCAATGAATCCGATGGCAAATGAGCACATCTGGCATCCAGATCTTGGTTTCTAAATGCCATTCTCTATTAAGAGGACTTAGGGCTCTTTGAAGAAATGGCCGATTCCATGGGAAGGGGAAGGAAAGTAAAAGATGAGCCTGGATATCTTTTTGTTTTAAAAAGTAAGAAGGTACTCAAAGGATGAAGGGGACTTGTCAACAGGATAGAGAAACCAGCTTGCAGGAGCTTCCACTGGCCACTCTGACACAGTTTGGATAGATAGCAGAATAAATGATGTTTGTGAATGATTATAGACTATTGAATGAAACAGCAGTCACTGACTTAATGAGAATAAGAGAAAGCTCTTCTTTACATTAAAAAGTCAACTAGTAAATGTAAAAGGATGATAAAATTAGAAAAATCACCATTTGACAGAATGGAGGGGGCATTTCTCTAGACAGAAAGCCCTTTCAAACTCCTTTATAGGACATCACTGAACTTGCTCACTGACCTTTGAGAGGCCAAGTATTTAAATTTTGTAGGACTAATTATATAAACCTAGATGGAGACACATCTCACTATTTAATAGGACTGTGTCAAAAACCTACGATTTAGGATGATGTGTTGGGTGTGGAATAGGGTGCCTCCCCTGCCACGAACACTGGTGATTTCACCCCACATTCAGACTAATGTTTGAAGTTGAAGACAGGCAAAAGAGCGTTTCTAACTTAGCTAAGTTCCTCAACATGGAGGAGCACTGCTGCACTCAAAGGCAGCAAAGCACATCATTGTGTCTCCTGTGGGATTTTCAGCGGCACAGTGTACATGGAGAAATTTAATAAGTGTTTGTTGAATGAATGAATGAATGGAAAAGTTTTAAATTAATCATTGAGGAGACTTAAAAAGTAAGAAAATACATGTTTCAAGGAGATTACCATTTATTTTACTACCATAGTAGAAAGAGTAATTTGCTCTTTTGGAATTTGAAGACACTGGTAAGTCTCTGCATCTCTGTTCCTCAGTTCTCTCTGCTCTTGTGTCAATGAATGGCAGAGAGCACGCTGTATGAAATACAACCTTTGCAAATGCTTCCTGAATTTGAACATCCTGTTGCTTTGTGATCGCCTCCACTTGGGACTCTGAATGACCGCAAGTGGATTTGCTGAGGGCCTCGGGTAGCTGGAGAACAGAGGAGTCAAGGCACACACGGTACATGAGCACACGTACGCCAACATCATAAACAGACACCTAACTAGAAACAGCTGTGCAGAGCTATTTAGAAAAAGGTTGAGTGGCTGGAACCATCAAGATTGGGTGGGAATGAATTCAAATTCTCCCCATGAGGCCTTCCTAGGGCTTTGCTGGAGGGAAGAACAAGGTCTGGGAAGGGGGGAAATGGAATGGCTCATCCTGTCCTCAGCTCTGGGTCCCTGCTGGCTCTCTGCTTCTGCTTACTCTTGCAAGGTTACACATTTTTATTTATGTTACACTCTGGCAAAGAGCAGCCTGGAGCACTCTGGGGGTATTAAGCAAGAAGGAATACAAATCAGAATTGACCAAAGGAAAAAGAAGCCTCAGACATCTGCATGGTACTAAGAAGGATATTATATGCTACGTTACCTGGTCTCTTTCCTACTCAGAAAGGTCAATGGATAAATGATAAATTTATAGTGCATAGAGGGCTGAGAGGCAAGACTTGTAGTATTCAAGTCTGAATTCCTGACCTGAGTATCATGCTTATTCTCCCCCCCCTCCCCCCCGCCAAAAGCTCTAATTTCCAAAGGAATCTGATCTATTGCTGAAAACCATCTTCTTAGTCTTCATGTATAAGAGGGAGATAGTGGTAAAGGCATGCCTTTATTTTGAAGGTGAGAACTTACACTGTTTTTATTTAAAATGGCCTCTACTAAGGAACAATATACTGCAGAATCATATATTTCTAGAACCAAAAAGTTCTTAGAAACCATATGATTCAAGCTCCTTAGTACACAGAGAAGAAAACTATCTCATGGAAGGAGGAAGGGATTTGCCCAATGTTTCAGAAAGACTAAGCGGAATTGGCACTGTGAACAAGAGCTAAATAAAATTCCAAATTCCAGCCCTGAAAAGATTTGGTGCCAGACATCACCTTGCCATCTACGCAGCTGAATCACCTTTCTTTCTCGTCACACATTGGTTGTCATCCAAAAATATCCAGCGGAATCACTCACCTTGGCCATCTGATACATCTGAGCCAAATCCAACCCCTGCGCAGTGACTTCGGGAAGCAACGCCTCTTCTGTCCAATTGCCTCAGTGTTGCCAAGACTCCTTGCACTTGAAAGGAGGAATTCCAGTGAAGTTCTGAACAATGGCAGCATTGTTGGCACAGGCAGGCAGTTTCCAAAGTGCATGAGTGGTGATCGTGAGTAATGGTAGTTTAAATTGGAATTGGTTCTGATAATATTGGAATATTGGGATATTGGAATATTGTTTCTGATAACAAAGAGCAGGATGAATTTGGAACAGATGTTTTCTGCCCATCTCTTAATATTCAATGAGATAATATGCATAAAGCACTTAGTACAGTTTCTGCATTAAGACACCCACCATTTATTTGAAATGTATTAATGGTGTCTTATCATTTCTGCTTCTAGAATAAACCTAAGCTGATATTTGGGTAAGTTTTAAAAGCAAATATACATACATGGAAGGGGAGATGTGGGGAGGGAGCCGAGGGAAAGCCTACCAAGTACTGTGTGTCTGTATGCCACTATCATTATAAGCTGCCTTATGATGTGAGACTACACTGCCCCGATAAAAGTATTGAAAAGAAATATATAAATAGTAAAAAAAAAAAAAAAGTCAATGTCATAGGAGCTTGCCCCCTCTTGCTGTCCTTGTGTCCTCTGCCATCAGAGTCTCGTGAAGAAATCTAGGATAACCTGTTGGAGAATAAGAGACACAAGTCTTGTCTCTCCCCTCATTGCCCTGACAGCTCAGCAACAACTGCCAGACCATGGAAATGGGACGGTCCTAGATCAAACATCCCTCAGTTACCCCTCCAGAAAATTACACATGCATAAGTAAGCTCAAGATTGGCTGAGTTGGCCTAGACCAGAACTTCTCAGCTGACCCAAAGAAATCATGAGTTAGATTAATGGTTGTGGTTTTAAGCCATCAAAATTTAAGGCAATTTGTTATGCAGCCAAAACTAACTGATGCAGTATTCCTATGTATTCATGTCCCAAATGAATGAGAAATGATATATGTGGAGAAGATGCTAACTCCACCAGCAGAATTCTTTCTTTTTTTCTCAAAGAGGATGATTTTGCATGGAGTTATCCTCACCCTCTCCCTTGACCCCTCCTTTTCTGGTGAAGTTGCAACAATTTGTGACCTCAAAGGAGACTACTGGTTGGGTGTGGTGGAGGACCAGGATATGACCTGGCCTCATTAACACGATGCTCTAAGCAGTTGAGCCAATCAGCCTGTCTCTGTCCTCCTGGAAACTCTTACCACCCACCGTCTCCCAGACGAGGGCACCCCACCCATCAGTCTTCCCTTCGAAACAAAGATGCATGTGAGCACGTAGTGGAAATGCCAGGCAATGAAACTTGGCAGAGGCTTGCTTCCTGGCACTGTGTGTTGGGGTTCCATGAGGGCAGAAACACCGTGCTGGAGTCAGAGGTGCCGGGAAGACCCTGCTCCTGAGTACAGGAATCTACTGTTAAGTCTAGGATGAGAAACCCCACTTCCTCCTTTAAGAAACTCACACTCCCCTTTCCAATCAGATCCTTTCTGGGAAAGAGGCTCTTGCTCATGTTGTTACCATAACCCGTGTTCTGTATCTCAATCCTGGGCCATATCAGGTGCTGATTTCACTAGCATTTAATATTTCAAAGAAAAAGATCTCTTGAAGACATTGGTCTGGTCTTCCCATCTTCTTTTTACTGGCATATTAGAGAAGGCCTCAGGTGGGTCCATTTTACATGGTTTTATTCTTGTTGCATTCTGCCCCACAACCAGCAGGGAAGGCTCTCCCCAGCTAGATCTCCTATCAGAAAGACCAACTGCACACCCACCCAGGCCTCAACCTAATGGACTTCGGTCCCCTGCCAGCCCACAAACACTTTTAAACAAACCAATAACTTCTTTCTGCGGGAACCAGGGCACCCCACCCTTTGTTACTACAAAATCCGCCTCCCACAGCCCCCCCTGTTCACTCTATTCCCAGGTGCAGACTCTGTGTGTGGTCCAGCAAAGCGTGTGGTATCCTCTTCCCCTGGGCTGGGAGTATAGGTGACCAATAATCTGCTGTCAAACTCATCTGTCTCATGCTGCACGTGTTTGGCTATCTCTTACTATTTGGGGTGGGGGTGGCAGGGAGGATTTTCTTCACAAATGGGTGAATAGGAAAGGATCACAATGAGGTTTTACTCTGAATTCTTGAAACACTATTTACCAACCAGTAAAACAACAATTCAGTATTTCAACAACTGACTTTGAGCAGCTGGCATTATAAGGAGAGTGCTCTGTATTTGAGCAGCTGGCATTGTAAGGTGTGATGTAATTGGGAGTCCCTACTACTCATCTTCTCTAGATTTCTCTCATAGACAATGGTACCCCACTTGGGAAGCCTGTGCTTCTCCCTGGGCTGTAGTGGTGGCGTGGACAGAATGGGATGGGGAGACTACCACATTTTGTTTAAAAGTACAATGGTCTAGATGTCTCTGCAAAGAAGAATCTATCAGGCTTCCAGTATGTGACTACTGTTGTTGTGTTATCAGAAATAAGGGAAAGTAAAAAAGAAATGAAATAATGCTATGAATGTATACAAAACTACCAATTCCGATCTCAAAATCATGTGTGGAGAGGGTGAGGGAGAGGGAAGGGACTCAGTGGGGAGGGAATTAAGAGCTGTATACATGTATTTTTCTGACACTCTGTACCGCAATATGATGTAAAATTACAATGTACCCAATTTTTAAAATTAGCATTAAGATCTATTTAAAAAGAAAAAACAAAGAAAAAGAAAGAAAATAAATCATTAGTGAGGCTATCATGGACTCTTAGGATCAGGAGGAACTCACAAATCTCCTAGTAAAGTACTTTCACTGTACATATAAGGAGACACTGGTCCTCAGGGAGGGGAGGTACTCCGCACAAGGTCATACTGTAAAAAAAAGATACGAGAGAGAGAAACAAGGAGAAAACAGGGAGAGGGCAGGTATGAAAAAGCAAGACGAGGAAGTTCTTGTATGTGGCTTGTGGGTGCCTAAGAATGAGGACATGAAATTAGAACCCCTCAAAAAAGCAAATCTTCTCACTGTTTGGCTTCTATCACCGCCCAGGAGTAATCATTTCAGTTTTAAAAAATCAACTACCAGACCTTGGTATCAGTAGCATAATTAGTAAAATGTCCAGGAGTACTCATTAAATTATTGACATTGCTACACTGCCTGTTCTGTGTGATAGGCAGCAGATGTAACTCTTTGGCTTTTATTAACACTCCAACATCCTGCTTTTGTGACAGTCCCAAGTTACCCTACAGAGAGGTTCTGACTTTAGGTCTCTCTTTATGTTCATGCTCTCTTTTAAGGAGGTGAAACTTAAATCCAGATGGATGGATCTCTCTCCTTTATATCAGCCAGTTGCTCCGTTTTACGGAAATTGGAGGGTTTTTACTGAAAGCAGGTGCTGGATCTGAATGAAGGCCTGTACCATGGAGAGTGCCCCCGACTAAGAATCGGAAGTTTGGCTCAGGTGTTGAAACTAACCATCTGTGTGACCTTGGACACGTCATGCCTTTTGCTGTAAAACCAGGAATCTGCACCAGATGACATCTGAGGTGACATCCAGCCCTTCCATCCTGAGGTGACAATGGCAAGAGGGGACCTGACCTGGTCCTGACTTCCCTTCAGAGTGTGCTGGAGATGGGGGTGCGAGCTCACAGGGAGGTGCTGCCAGCAAGGCTGCCGGAGGAGCTTTCTTGTAAGACACATCTGGATGCAGAAGAGTCTCATACCTTGCTAGAAGTTAGATTGAATGAGCTCTGGAGCATTTTCCTCTGGAGTTTTCCAAACAATGGACTATTATTCACTTTTAAGACTTGCAGAAAAGCAAAAACAATTGATTGTGAACCAGCAAAGAGCTGGGTGAAACAGCCTCTGCCTACCAGCTAGCTAAGTGGGGGAGTAGCTGGTAGGCAGTCATTATTATCCATCAAAAAGACACACATATCCCTCTGACCCAGTTATTTTCCATTGTAGACTGAATATTTGTGTCTGCCTAAAATTCATGTGTGGAAATCCTAATCCCTACAAGTGATGATATTAGGAGGTGGTAGTTTTAGGAGATTCGCTCAAAAGAGTAGAACCCTTATGAATGGAATTAGTTGCCTTTTTACCAGACAACCCAGAGAGACTGTTACCTCTTCTGCCATAGGGGGAGATGAAAGAGGGTGTCATCTATGAACACGGAAGCTGGCCCTCACCAGACACGGAATCTGCTGGTGCCTTGATCTTGGACTTCCCAGCCTCCAAAATTTCAAGAAACAAATTTCTGTATTTTGTAAGCTACCCAGTTTGTGATATTTTGTTATGGCAGCCCAGGTGGATCAAGACACCCATCCATGCAGTTATCTGACATTATACCGAAATACATATGATGGTACTTATTGCTGTATTGATTCTAGTAGCAAATGACTGAATGCAACTGAATTCATAATAAGAAGGTGGTTAGACAAATGGCTGTTCAATAACAATCTCCTCAGCTGTAAATTAAATGAGGGATGTTTTAGTAGTAGAGAATGATTTCTAAGATGGATTGTTAAGTAAAGAAAGCAAAGTCTACAGCAAAGAAGTGCAAAAAAATAAAAAACAAACAAACAAAAAAACCTTTGCAATGAATGACAGGATTATGTCAAAGAGCTGCAGGAACCAACTGAAAGAGCTAATAGCTCAAACTGGAACAATTTGAGTAACAAAATAAAGTACTGCTGGATTATACTATGGACTGAACTATGCTTCCCAAAGTGCAGAGGTTAAAGACTTAATCACCAAGGTGACTATCTGGAGACTGAGTTTTAGGAAGTATGTAATGTTCAATAAGGTTATAAGGTAGTGCCCTGATCCTATAGGATAATGTCCTTCTAAGGAAAGACAGAAAAGAGCTGCTTTTCTCTCTTTACCATATGAAGACACTGTGAGAAGAAGGCTATAAGCCAGGAGGAATTCCCTCACCGGAAACCAAGTTAGCCAACACCTTGATTCTGGTCTGGCCAGCCTCGAGAACCAAGAGAAAATACATTTCTGTTGTGTATGGTATATTTTATGGTTGCCAAGTAGACTAATATAGATTATAACACGAAATTGAAAATATTTGTGAGTATAAATAAACAGTTGAATAAATAAATAAAAGGATACAAATCTCTTATGCAAAAGAATCTAAATAGTTTGTGTAGATAATCTTCAAGAAAGTATGGCATAAATCTTAACCAAGTGCAGACTGTACATAAAATACAAAAGAATACCATGTGTAAAGAGAAAAACAAAGAATAACTCTACAATGAAAAAAACCTGAAAACACATTCAGTCGAGTGCTCATGTTTATTATTAAGAGTGATGAATCATATTTATAGTATGCACTTTGTTATGAAAAGGGCACTTTAGGGCCGGGGTTGTAGTTCAGTGGTAGAGGGCTTGCCCAGGATATATAAGATTCTGGGTTCAATCCTCAGCACCACAAACAACAAACCTTCTGTGGTCTTCCATCCCAAACTCATACTGTCGCCTGTGAACAACTCATCAGGGAAATCCCAGTTGAGGGACATTTGACAAAATAACTGACCAGTATTCTTCAAAACTGCCAAAGTTACCAAAAAACAAGGAGAGTCTGAGAAATTGCTACAGCCCACAAGAGTCTAAGAAAACACAATGACTAAATTTAATGGGTTATCCTGGATAAGATCTTGCAACAGGAAAGGGCATCCATGCGAGTAAAAACTAATGAATTCTGAATGAAGTATAAACTTTCATTAATAATAATGATTCAATACTAACTCATTACTTGTGAAAAATGTACTTTACTCATATCAAGATGTTATTGGGAGGGAATCTGTGGGGGTGATGGGGACTATCTGTTCAAGTTTTCTAAAATCTTAAACTATTTTAAAATAAAAAGTTTTAACAGCACAGAGCAATATGTTTTGTATATTCCCTCTTGCATTTTTAATGAGAAATTGAAGGTAGAAAGTGAGAAGGGAAGTCAGGTGTGGTGGCACGTGCCTGTAAGCCCAGCACTTGGGAGGTGGAGATAGGGGGAATCACAGGTTCACAGCCAGCCTCAGCAACTTAGTGAGAACCTGTTTCAAGTAAAAAATAAAATAGGGCTGGGGGTGTAGCTCGGAGGTAGAATTCTACACCCAGGTGTAGAATGCACCTGGGTTCAATCCCCAGTACCAAAAAAGAAAGAAAGAGAGAGAGAGAGAGAGAGAGAGAGAGAGAGAGAGAGAGAGAGAGAGGAGGGAAGGGGAAGGGGAAGGGTGAGAGAAGGGAGAGGAGAGAGAGAGGAGAGGGAGAAAAGGAAGGAGGAAGGAAGGAAGGAAGGAAGGAAAGGAGGGAGGGAGGGAGGAAGGAAGGAAGGAGAAAGATAATTTTTCTAGAAGAAGATACACAAAATTGGAGAACTCAGTGAATAAAACTTTTTGTGGTATTCCTTTCAATACATTCTCAATACTGTTCCATGGGAATGTATTATCTATTTACACTAACATTTAAATATCAAATTAACATTTTGAAATTAATTAATTTAAAAATAATAGCCAGGTGTGGCAGCACAAGCCTGTAATCTCAGTACTTGGGAAGTTGAGATAGGAGTATCACAAGTGTGAGGACAGCCTCGGCAGCCTAGAAAGACTCCTGGAAACTTAGAGAGACCCTGTTTCAAAAATAAAAAAAATAAATAAAAAGGCCTGTGGATGTGGCTTGGAGGTAGAATGTCCCTGGGTTCAATCCCCAGTACCACAAAATAACAATGATAATGATAATGAGAACAATATTAATAACGACCCCAAGAAGAACCATTGTATGTAGCAGTACAAGGAGAGGAGTGACTCAGAGCACCTGCGAGCCAGGGCTGTGAACTAACCTTGCAATACTCCAACCCACGTCGGTGGCAGGTGCTTCCTGCAAATGGAAGCCAGCATATGCAGTGAGCCACTGCCAGGAAAGACGATAGAGTTTCAGAGACGTCACGGGGTCAAGACACACAGGCATCAGCATCTGGAAAAGAGAGTTGAGGCACCAAACAGAAGGAGCAAGGTGAGATTTAAAGCAGCCAGTCAAAGGTCAGTGCATCTGGTCCAGACAATCACACCGGTTTTCAAGCTTCCTCAGGTTCCTGTCACCCGGAGGGTATGTGACACGACTGTTAACTGGAAATAAGGACCTAGATCTAGGAAACCTTGGCTTGGCCCTCAACCCTGGCTCTGGGAGGTACTCAAGGAGTTTCACAGGCTTCTTTTGCTTATTGTTAAATATGCATCAGTATTTGTATTATTTTTATATTCCTATTTATTTTTTGGAAGTAGTTTTCCATGCTTCAGCCTTGAAGGCTTAGTTTGGAGAGTCCTGCGGACAGTCGTATTTCTTCCGCTATCCACAGAGTGCATTTAAGCCCTGGTTAATTAAGTACTCAGCTACATCTGTGCACCTTCCTGTATTGTTCTCCAGAGACAGTGAAGCACAAGTCTTGTGCCCTATACATAATCAGCAAGCTCCTTGGGGAGGAAGCACATCTGTACATCTTGTATATCCTGAGGCCAGCTCAGGGGCAGATGAACAATTATTTCATTGTTCTAGACCAACCTCATTGGTCTGTCACCAAATTCCTATGTGAGTGTTGCATTTCTTAACTGAGGGAAGCATTGAGTTTATTGTCCCAAACCAGAACACTTTCTCTTTTTTATTTTATTTTTTTCTTGGTGCTGGGGATTGAACTCAGTCAGTCATTCTACCTCCAAGCTACACCCACAGACCTCCTTTTTTATTTTAAAACAGTCTGGGTAGGTTGACAATGGTCTCACTAAGTTACTGAGGCTGGCCTCGAACCTGTAATCATACTGTCTCAGCCTCCCAAGTACTTTGATTACACGTTTGTGTCACCACATCTGGCCAGAACACTTTCAAAAATGAGGTATTAATAATACTGTGGGTCATTAGGCATAAGTGGGGACCACTCCTCAGGCAAACCAGGATATAAGATCAGGCCCATCTGTGACATTTGCTATGTCTGGGTAGAGAAGGAAAGGAGGTCAACATACATACATGTACCATACCTACAATATATGTAAATGATTTAGACAAAGCTAGCAAAGTATTCAGTAAATATATACTCCCCTCCTAGCACAATATGGTGGCTCAAGATGAAGTGTGGTGAGCTGGCCCCCAGGACTCAACCCCTCACCCTAGATCCTGGATGGCTCTGTTTTTTCTCCCCGATGACCTTCCCACACCTCAAGGGCCTTAAAGGCACATGTGTAAACTAAGCAGCTAACACTCCAAGCTCCTGCTCCTCAGAAATATCTGCCCCTTGGTCCTCCTCTGAGTGAGAAACACAGCCCTTCCTTGTAAAGGGAATTCCAGGGCCCCATGTACCCAGGATGTGGTGTAGAAGGTGGCACACCAGCAGCAGGTGGGCATGACTCTGTGATCATTTAGAGTCCTGATGCTCTGGAAAGGGGATGAACAGAGGAAGCTAGGGCAGTTCCCTATAAAGTATGGGGCTCAGGCAGGGCTCCTCTTGCTGGTGTTATGGACTCAGTAGATCCCCCCTGAAGCTTTAACTCCCAAGATGACTGTTAGAGATAGGACCTTTAAGAAGGAAATTAAAGTTAAATGAAAAAAAATTAAAGTCATGAAAGTGGGGCTCAACCCCATATGACTGATGTTCTTATAAAAAGAGGTAAGATATATCAGAGATCTCTCTGTTTGTCTCCACGTGTGCAGAAGAATAAAAAAGCCACCTGAGGACTCAGCCCAAGGGCAAGGCAGGGTCCTGTCCATAAGCCAAGAAGACAGGTCTCACTAGAACCCAAATCTGTCAGCACCTTGATCCTGGGCTTCCAGCATCCAGTACTGCGACACAGACATTTCTGTTGTTTAAGCCTGCCTGTCTCTGCTGCTTTGTTATGGCAGTCTGCACTGGCTAAGACATCTGAGAACGAGTGCAATCCTATGCAGAGTCCAAGTGTTATGAAACCAAGAATGGGTGCTTGAAGTGGGAGGTGTAGATTAAGAAAAGGGAGTAGGGTGTGGTGGCTCATGTCTGTGGTCCCAGGACTTGGGAGGCTGAGACAGGAGGATCCCAGGTTCAAGGCCAGCAGTGAGACTTTGTTTCAAGATTAAAAAATAAAATAAAATAGGGCTAGAGAATAACTCAGAAGTGCTCCTGGGTTTAATCCCCAGTAACACACACACACACACACACACACACACACACACACACACACACACAACATGAAAGGAAAAAAAGAGAAGGAAAAAGAAAAGGAAAGGAAAGGGGAGTGAGAGGCAGAAGAAAGCAAGTTGATGGATCTAAAGCATGGAGCACTAGCAGGAAGATTGGACCACATA
Organism: Graphiurus murinus; assembly: GCA_004027655.1. NCBI lineage: Eukaryota > Metazoa > Chordata > Mammalia > Rodentia > Gliridae > Graphiurus > Graphiurus murinus. The sequence continues at coordinate 12,596 of PVLC010039735.1, forward strand.
GGGCATCCTTCATTCATTCCTGCATTTATTTAACAAATACGTGTTGAACCCCTACTTGCACCAGGCATCGTGCTAGGGTGGTGGACATGCAGTTTGACGAAGAGGCCCCTGCACCCGATGGACATACTTCCTAGCAGGATCACGGGGTGGTAGTGTTAAGACAGTCAAAGAGGTGGCTAAACAACTCTCTTATGGAAGAGCTTGTTGGCCCAGGGATTCCGCAACCCCATCCTCCATATGTTCTTTATCTCAGCGGGTGAGTCAAGAGGGAGGGGGTCCCTTTGTAGCCCTGGTGATCACCTCTCCCTGACACCTCTTGCAGTTGCAGGAGGAGGGATGTGATGAGGCCTTCCAGGCTCTGAGCTCAGCTGGGCCCCAGATGTGCCTCTGGGGAGCTGGTAGGATTGGAGGTCACAGAAAGGTGAGCTCACACAAGCCTCTGGTTCCCAGCTCTGTGTGTGAAGAGGTCAGGCCAAGGCAGGGACGTCAGCATGGCAGGTGTCAGCTTCCTGAAGATCCTGACGTGCTCGTGTCACCCAATCTCTTACCTCTTAGTCGCTGGACTAGAAATTTCCTGGACTCCCAGACTACTTAATACACCTGGGATTAGCCTCAATTTTCACCAGGTCAGGAGGGATCTCTCAGCACTATTTTACTTTATTTCAAAAGGAAACAAAGGGAAAACATGAGCTTCCTTCCTTCTTTTTTTCCTGTCCTTTTTCACCCTCTCTCTGAGCAGAGTGTGACTTCCCAAGCTCAGCCAGTGTCCTGACAGCGGTATTATTCCGAGTCAGGATTTCTTGGGGTCTCAACATAAAGTCAATCTGATCAGCATTAATCACACATATAAAATCTTAAAAAGTGCTTTTCTAATTTTTCAGAGAGGAATTTTATTTCCCCCAGTCCATATCTTTTTTGCTGTCCATTTGTTTATACATATGGTAATTGGCCTCATACCAGAACATGCCTCTGGGTTTCCATGGTGTAGAAATAAGAGGGAAAAGAAGCTAAAAGTTCTCATTCTCCAAGTGAGGGAATGAAAGGATAACATGTTCAACTCATACTTTGACACCATGAGAATAGCTTTCAAAAGGATCTAAACATTGCTTTGAATTTCTTCTCTCTGGAGTGTGTGTGTGTGTGTGTGTGTGTGTTTGTGTGTCACTGGGAATTGAACTCTGGTGTACTCTACCTCTCACTATGCCTATAACCCTATTTAATTCGTTTTTTTAAGCAAGGTCTCACTAAGTTGTCGAGGCTGACTTGCTGGAACCTGTAATCCTCATGTCTCAGCCTCACAACTACTGGGAATATAGGCATATGCCACCATGCCTGGCTCTCTCTCTGAAAATTTTAAGTAAGCAAATTGTAAAATTAAAAATTACTTGAGAAAAACTCCTTCTAAAATACTGAAGAAAGGGTCAAATATCATAT
>PVLC010039736.1:0-14153 GCA_004027655.1 Graphiurus murinus
ACACACACACACACACACACACGAAGAAAGGGCCTGCTCAGGGAGTGCTCTCTTGCCTACACACAAGCTGTGCCACCTAGGCTTATTGCTTAGCCTGTCTGAGCCTCAGCTTCTCTCTAAGATACTTTGACATTAAAAAACAAAATAAGCCAGGTATGGTGCTGCCTACTTGTAATCTTTTTTTTTTTTTTTTTTTTTTTTTTTTTGCGGTACTGGGGGTTGAACTCAGGGGCATTCTACCTCCAAGCTACACCCCCAGCCCTATTTTTTATTCTTTATTTTGAAACAGGGTCTTACTAAGTTGCGGAGGGCCTCACTAAGTAGCTGAGGCTGGCCGTGAACCCGGATCCTCCGGTCTCATCCTCCCAAATGCTGGGATTACAAGCATGCGCCACCACACCCAGCTCCTATTTTGCTCTTTTATTTTGAAACAGGGTCTCACTAGGTTGACAGTCTTACTACTCACTGAGGCTGTCCTCGAACCTGCCATCCTACTGTCTCAGCCTCTCAAGTATTGGGATTACAAGCATGTACCACCACACCTGGTTTACTTATTTGTTTGTTTGTTTATTTATTTTTGCGGTACTGGGGATTGAACCTAGGGGCATTCCATCTCCAAGCTATACCCCCAGTCTGGTTTTTTATTCTTTATTTTGAAACAGGGTCTCACTAAGTTGTGGAGGGCCTCACTAAGTAGTTGAGACTATCCACAAGCCTGGATCCTCTGGTCTCAGCCTCCCAAGTACTGGGATTATAAGCATGCATCACCATGTCTAGCTCTTATTTTTTGTTTTAAAACAAGGTCTTACTAGGTTGCTAAGAATCTCACTCTTTGCTGAGGCCATTCTCAAACCTGTGATCCTACTGTCTCTGGCCTCCCAAGTACTAGAATTATAGGCATGAGCTACCATGCCCAGTGCAAAAGTCCTATTTTCCCTCAAACAACCTTATATTGTACTTCATTATTATTATCATTATTATTATTATTATTATTATTATTATTATTATTATTATTATTTGGTGGTCCTGGGGATTGAGCTACACACCATCCCTATTTTATTCTTTATTTTATTTATTTATTTTTTTTGAGGATGCGTATTTTTTTATTTTTATTTATTTATTTTTTAGCATGGATTCTTTTATACATTTCTTGAGTACAACAGGGTTACATATATATTTATGACATATCAATCGTTATCAGATCACAAATAGCACCATTTCTTTGTTTTACACGTATAGCCCACATTCTTAACATAGTCTGGTAAAAAAAAAAAACTTTCTAGAGTCATAAAACCATACTCCTTTAGGGTCATATCTTTACTTTCCAAGAAGTAGGAGGGTCTTTCATCTATGCATCCTAGGGGCAATCTCCAGACTTTGAGAGGCCAATGTAGCCATAGCAGAAGAGACAGTATAATTGCTCATATATGTAGATAGCAACTGCCAGGGGGGAGGGGACCCAGCTGGGCTCCCACACCTCCCCCATTATAATTTTAAAATGCATGAAGGACTGTGCCTGTCTTAGGTCGTTTCCTACCAGGTGATTAATCTTACCCGTCATGGGGTCTCGATGAGTCATTCACCGAGCCCTGTCTTAGGTTGATTTGCCCTGAGAAAATCGAACCTGTCATTGACTACCAGGCCCTGTGCGAGGCAGTGCTTGCAGTTTTATTCCATGTAAATTTTATTCTTTATTTTGAAAGAGGTTCTTGCTAAGTTGCTGAAGCTGGCTTTGAACCTGTGATCCTCGTGTCTCCATCTCCCACGTACTGGGATTACAAGTATGTGCCACCACACCCGGCTACACTTCCATCTGAGTATGGAGATCACAGGAGAAGCTGTGAGGGAACTGTGGGAGGACAACTTCATCACTCAGGGCACATTTGCTATAGAAACTATGTTTGGCAAGCATCAAATGTCAGAATCTCTTTTATTGGGCATCTTAGGGTTGACAGCGTTTATTTATAACCAGAGAGATTCTAAATTTGGCCACTATCAGCACAGAAAAGTTATGTCCATGCCCCTGTTGGAAATTCATTTCCTTCTTTCCATTAGCACAAATAGAATCAGGTCAGGTCACCAAGACACTTTGTAAACAAATGAATTATAAAACAGATTGGTTACTGGAACAGAAAAATTTGTAGGTACGTATATGAAACATTCCTTAATTGGATCAATGGGACATTCACTCTGAACCTAAGGTAAGCCCTAACTTCCCAAACCCAGCTGGGCATGGTGGCACATGTTTGTAAGACAGGAGGATTGCAAGTTCGAGGATAACCTTAGCAAGTAGTGAGACTTTCATCAACCTAGTGAGACCCTGTTTCAAAATAAAAATTAAATAGGGTTGAAGGTGGAGCTCAGAGGTAAAATGCCCCTGGGTTCAATCCCCAGTACCATACATACGGACAAAAATATAATAAAATAAACAAATAACTTCTCTAACCCAAACAGGGTTTTTAAAATTTGTTTTTGAGAGGAACAAAGCCAGAAATATATTATCCAGATACAGCTTAAATACAAGTCTGGGCATATTGGTGCATGCTTGTAATCCCAGTTCTTGGGAGGCTGAGACAAGAGGATCTCAGGTTTGAGGCTAGCTTCCGCTACTTAGTGAATCCCTCTACAACTTAGTGAGACCCTGTTTCAAAATAAAGAATAAAACATAGGGCTGGGGATGTAGCTCAGAGGCACATCCCCAGCCCTATGTTTTATTCTTTATGTCACAAAAAAATAAAAATAAAGTTAATCCAAAATGTTGAGATTTACTAGCTGAAGTAGAAAAATGCACCGTGGGCTGTAGATCATGTTTAGCACGATTGTGGGAGCTAAGCCCTTGTATGGAATTTCCTCTTTGAACAGAGATGCACACTATTTTTTTTTTTTTGTGGTACTGGGGATTGAACCCAGGGGCACATTCTGCCTCCAAGCTACACCCCCAGCCATATTTCATTTTTATTTTGAAACAAGGTCTTGCTAGACTGGTAAGTCTCTCAACTTGCTGAGGCTGTCCTTGAACCTATAATCCTCCTGTCTCAGCCTCCCAAGTGCATACTGTTTGAACAGAGCTGCAGCCCACTCAGCTCTGGCCTCTGCCAGGTCAACTCTTTGTCTTCATGTATGCGACATGGTTCCTCTTGTGCCTTTGTCTTACGTTTCTCTGTGTGCTCACGGTTTTGAGCATCTTTTTTTTTTTAATTTTTAATTTTTTTGCAGTACTGGGGATTGAACTCAGGGGCATTCTACCTCCTACACCCCCAGCCCTATTTTTTATTCTTTATTTTGAAACAGGGTCTCACTACATTGCAGAGTGCCTCACTAGGTAGCTGAGGCTGGCCGCGAACCTGGATCCTCCGGTCTCAGCCTCCCGAATGCTGGGATTACAAGCGTGTGCCACCACGCCCGGCTTGAGCATCTTTTTATGTGCTATTTGCATGTCTTCTTTGAAGAAATGTCTATGCATAGTTAGTTATTCCTTTGCCATTTTGTTTTGTCTTTTGGTACTGGGGATTGAACCAAAGGGTATTCTACGTCCAAGCTACACTCCCTATTTTATTTTTTATTTTGAAACAGGGTCTCACTAAGTGATGGAGAGCCTCATTAAGTTTCTGAGGTTGGCCTTGAACCTGTGATCCTCCTTTCTCAGCCTCCCAAGTACTGGGATTACAGGCCTGTGCCACCACACCTGGCTACCAGGTCAACACTTACCTAAAGTTCCTTCTACTCTGCCCTTCCACCCTACACAGTGAGCCAATATGTACATACTTTTTTTCGTGGTAATGGGGATTGAATCCAGGGGCATTCTACCTCTGAGCTACACCCCCAGCCCTATGTTTTAGTCTTTATTTTGAAACAGGGTCTCACTAAGTTGCAGAGGTTCTAAGTAACTGAGGCTGGCTACGAACCTGGATCCTCCAGTCTCAGCCTCCTAAGTACTGGGATTACAAACGTGCGCCACCATGTCCTGCTTAAGTATATTTTGAAATGAGAAATAAGGGACAAGGGGTAGAGTGGACAAACTCCTGACCTTCATCGGCCTAGATAATGCTGTCCAGCCCTAAATAGGACAGGAAGCCAGGTGGGGGTGAAAAGGACTTGCTGTATTCCTTAGAGGGGATTCTACTGCACACCCTGCCCTCAGGATACTGATGTCCACAAGTCCTTGCCCTACTGTCTACATATTCCAGTTTCAATGTTCATTCCTTTGGACATTAAGGTACAAATTTGGAAAATTACCAATCTTAGCCTGAAGCTACAAAGGAATTCCAAATTTAAATGTTTTCTAGGCTCCCCATGAGTATTCCAATGTATTGAGACACCAAAGGAGATTACAGGAACATGTTGAGATGGGTGAAAGGTTTAGCCATGGCTGAGATCTTCATTTGGAAATAGGTTGGTGTTTCTGAGAGGAAGCAGACCCTCCACAGAAAGATCCATACTGCTCTCTATTTCTCCAGAGGTCCAGCCAGAACTAGATGGAAAGTGAGCTGGCATCTGCAAGGCCTCTCCAGGCAGAGGCCAACATGCAAGCCAGCTTCATCTCCTTGTAGCAGTAGGACTTTTTGTCTTGTTGGGGTCAACCTAGAGTCATGGCTGTGGCAAGGCCAGCACTCAGAGCCATATCCCACCCCCTACAGTTTACATGTCTTTAGGAACACCCCTAGCACCTACAGTTTACATCTATTTAAGAACACTCAGCTTTTAAAGTTTACCTCTCTTTACGAATACCCCAGCTCCTACACTTTGGATCTCTCTTTTTTTTTTTTTTTTCTTGTGTACTGGGAATTGAATCTAGGGGAATTCTACCTCTGAACTACACCCCCGGTCCTATTTTTTATTCTTTATTTTGAAACAGGGTCTCACTAAGTTGTGGAGAACCTCACTCAGTAGCTGAGGCTGTCCATGAACCCGGATCCTCCTGTCTCAGCCTCCCAAGTCCTGGGATTACAAGCATGTGCCACTACTCCCGGCTACTCCCAGCCTTTTAAAATTTTTTTGTTTTGAAATAGGGTCTTACTAGGTTGTGGAGGGCCTCATTAAGTAGCTGAGGCTGGCCACGAGCCTACAATCCTTCTGTCTCAGCCTCCCCAGTACTAGGATTACAAGTATGTGTCAGCACACATGGCTAATATTAGATTCTTTTTTTTGTGTGTGTGGTTCTGGGGATTGAACTCAGGGGCATTCTACCTCCGAGCTATACCCCCAGCCCTGTATTTTGAAACCGAGTCTCACTAAGTTGCGGAGTGCCTCACTAGGTAGCTGAGGCTGGCCACAAACCCGGATCCTCTGGTCTCAGCCTCCCGAATGCTGGAATTACAAGCGTGTGCCACCACGCCTGGCTCTAATATTAGATTTTTAGTTGACCGATACTTGCTTTGTGGCCCAGAATGTGGTCTATTTTGGAGAAGGTCCTATAAGCAGCTGAGAAGAGTGTGAATTTAGCTGTTGTTGGTTGGAATAGTCTGTATATGTCTATTAAGTCCATTTGGTTTACAGTGTTCTTTAGCTCTGAGTAGTCTTTATTCATCTTTTGCCTGGAAGATCTATCTAGTGGTGTGAGTGGTGTGTTGAAGTGTTCTAATATTGTATTTGGGTCTATTTGAAACCTAATGTCCAAAGAGTTTGTTTTATCAAAGTGGGTGTGCCCATATTTGGGGCAAAAATGTTTACTATCATTACATCTTTTTTTTTTTTTCTCGGTACTGGGGATTGAACTCAGGGACGTTCTACCTTCGAGCTATATCCCCAGCCCTATTTTGAAACCAGGTTTCACTAAGTTGTGGAGTGCCTCACTAGTTAGCTGAGGCTGGCCACGAACCTGGATCCTCCTGTCTCAGCCTCCCGAATGCTGGGATTACAAGTGTGCGCCACCATGCCGGCTTCTTTTTTTTATTATTATTAATAAGAAGTGACTTACTTTGTCTTTTCTTTTTTTTTTTTTTTTTTTTTTTTGCGGTACTAGGGATTGAACTCAGGGGCATTCTACCTCCAAGCTATCCCCCAGCTCTATTTTTTATTCTTTATTTTGAAACAGGGTCTCATTAAGTTGTGGAGTGCCTCACTAGGTAGCTGAGGCTGGTCGCCAGTCTCAGCCTCTCAAATGCTGGGATTACAAGTGTGCGCCACCATGCCCAGCTTGTTCTACTTTGTCTCTTCTGATATGCTTTAAAGTCGGCTTTGTCAGATATGCAATAAGCATTGTTACCTTTGCTTATTTTCTGTCTCAATTTGCATGGTATATCTTCTTCCATCCTTTCACCTTTAGCCTATGGATATCTTTGTAAGATGAGTTTCTTGCAAACACATCTAGTTGAATTGTGATTTTTAATACATATTGCCAGTCTATGCCTTTTTTTTTTTTCTTTCTTTGGTACTGGGCATGGAACTCAGGGGCATTCTACCTCTGAGCTACACCCCCAGCCCTGTTTTTTATTCTTTACTTTGAAACAGGGTCTACTGTTGACTGTGGTCAGTTTTGGAAGAGCTGTTTTCCAAGAGTGGGGGTCTAGTTTGCCAGAGGTGGTTTCTATTGAGGTCTTTAATTCATTTATTGTCTCCTTCATTTTATTAAAATTTTCATTTTTTTTTTACTAAGAGCCTCGATTTCTCTATTCATATGTTCTTTCATTTTCTGTACACTTTCTCTGACTTCATTTCAGAGGCCTTTGACCATATTGAAAATCAAAATTCTGAATTCTCACTCTGGCATTTTCTACAGCTCAGTATTGCTGATCTCCCTTGTTGTGAGTTGTGGGAATTTATTGTTTCCTCATTAGTCTTTAGTCTCATGTTTTCAGAATCTCAGGTTTGTATTTCTGTTGTTGTGACATCCTCTTCCTCTTTGCGTGAGAGTCCTATGTTTGTTTGTTGTCCCTTTATAATAAGGCCTATGCTGTGTGTCAGTATTGAAAATTGCTCTGGTATTGATTTCCAATAAAATGTAAAAGGCAGTCAAAGTCTGGGTGCTGCACAGGCACTCAGGCAGGGAGAGGCAGCAGCTTGCCTGTCACATTCCAGAACTTCTCCTTCCCTCTCTCTCTGCCCTTTGTTTTGATGATTAACCCATAGTAAGAATGTAGTCAAGCCAGGCGTGGTGGCGCACGCTTGTAATCCCAGCATTCAGGAGGCTGAGACCAGAGGATCCGGGTTCGAGGCCAGCCTCAGCTACCTAGTGAGGCCCTCTGCAACTTAGTGAGACCCTGCTTCAAAATAAAGAATAAAAAGTAGTGCTGGGGGGGTAGCTCGGAGGCAGAATGCCCCTGAGTTCAATCCCCAGTACCGCAAAAAAAAAAAAAAAAAAAAAAAAGAATAGGTAGAGGCAATCAGTGCCTCTGTTTCCCTCCTCCTCTTTGTGACCTGGCCTTGGTATGGAAAATGTAAACTTCATGGGTTACTTCAAAACACCTATAGTTGATGGGCATCCAAAACAACTCAATGCTTAGTAAGTGTACTGCCCAGAGACAAGGAGGCACCACCTGCCTAAGAAATAAATTACTAGCCCATTGTCTTGGTAACACTGATAAGAACATACCAATAAGAAATGTGTATTTAATGGCTGGGGTTGGGGTCGAGGTTGGGGGGAGACTTCCATTTTCGGGTTCTCCAGCATGTCTTCCAGGCATGCTGCTTTTCTTCTTTTCCCTATCTATTTCCTACTGATATTGTAATAAAGATTTGTTGAAGCTGCAACCAAGCTATTGGTTTTAGTTTCCCAATTCAATTTATCCATTTGAATTGAGGAAAAGAGCCCACACAGCACTACACCCATAACAACTGGGGAGGGGTATATATTTGCCTCAATGAATCTGTGTCATATAATCAGACTATTGAGTTTGTTCCCTAGAACCTCTTTTTTTTTTTTTTTTTGCGGTACTGGGGATTGAACTCAGGGGAATTCTACCTCTGAGCTACACCCCCAGCCCTATTTTTTATTCTTTATTTTGAAACCGGGTCTCACTAAGTTGTGGAGTGCCTCACTAGGTAGCTGAGGCTGGCCGCGAACCCGGATCCTCCTGTCTCAGCCTCCCGAATGCTGGGATTACAAGCGTGCGCCACCACGCCCGGCTCCCCTAGAACCTCTTTAACAAGATATAATTCTTAGTGCAGGCAAACAGGAGTCTCTGATTAGCTATAGGCCATTGTGCTTTCCAGGCCCAAACTCAGCAGGGCCACAGACTATAATGTTCCATTCGGAGCCTAGGACCTGCTGGTTGGGATTTAATGCCCCAGTGACAGAACCACTTCTCTGCTGGTTGCAAACCTGTGAGATACTGCAGAGCACTGCCCTCTGACCTCTCTGGTTACTGGGCATAAGCTCAGCAGGGTCAGAGATTACTATGAACTGAGCTTGTGGTGTAGGGACCCCGAAAGGGGACTCCACCGCTGTCAGCTGGATACCGGCGCTCACCCCAAGCAATCGCGAGAGTCATCACTTGATGCAAAACTGCACGAGGTTTTATTCAAAGGCTAATGCGCGTTAGGGCTCAACCCGCATCCCACGCAGGGGTAGGAGAGGAGAACCCCGAAGGGGATTGAAACGGGGGTTTTATGGGGATTCAGTACATAGGCATTTTTCTATTACAGGTTTTACAGAACGCACCTGGTGGCGTCAGATAAGCGAGGATGGCATTTGTTTACGCACTTTAGGGTAAGGGGCATTCCGTTCATTCCAACTTATCTTAACCCTCTTCCTGGGACTTTGTAGAATCTAAATGGCTCTTAGTTAAAGGATAACTTAAGTCCAATGGTCATTCAACATTCAAGGACCTGAAAATCTTCCTTTCTTACACTTCCCTAAAAAGAAAATTTTTATTCCCTCATTTCCTCCTTTTTTTATTTGTGTCTGTTCCAATCATGGAACAGTTACTTCGGTCTCCTGCTGGTTCAAGGTCTGATACTGTTGTCTTAACATGAGAATTTGCACAGCACTAATGCATTCCCTTATGAAAGCCACTAAGCAATTAAGGATACAGGGGCCAACAGTTAAAAACAGGATCAGAATGAGTAGGGGTCCTAATAAAGTAGATATTAGGGTAGTAAACCAAGGCGAGTGATTAAACCAACTCTCAAACCATCCTTGTTGGGCTTCTCGATCCCTTTGTCTCTTTGCTAGTCTCTCCCTCAGTTTCGTCATAGAGTCCCTAATTACGCCAGAGTGGTCGGAATAGAAGCAACATTCTTCTTTTAAGGCGGCACAAAGTCCACCTTCCTTTAGAAAAAGCAAATCTAGTTCTCTTCTGTTCTGGAGAACTACCTCCGAAAGGGAGGTCAATGACCTTTCCAAATTAGTTATTGACTGTTCCATTATCTTTAAATCTTCATCTATCGAGGCCTGCAGGGCACTGAGGTGCCGAGACCCATGTACAAGGGCTGCCGTGCCCGTCCGCATACCAGCTGCAACCCCTAAGCTTAATAAGACTACCAGTGTGAGAGAAGCTGGCTCTCTTTTATATCGGCTGGGGCGGAGGTCAAATTCATCCTTAAAAGAAACAGCTTCATGATAGATAATTCTGGGCACAAGCTGCACCATAACACAGTAATCCTTAGAACTATCGAATACAGAGGAGGCTAGGCAGGGAGTTAGGCCAGTATTACAGGCCCACCATCCACTGTGAGGCACTAGATACTTGTTGTCGTCCCCAGCTTTTGGGACCAACAGAGTCTGATGGCACAGTGGCTGGTGACTTGGGGGAATTGTTCCTATACAAGTTCCCTCTCCTGATACTTCAGTTAATGTTAACTTGCCTTGGGCCCCCCAATCGCAGGCCGAGTGGGAAGTGGTTTGTTCGAACTGACCAAGGTGGGCTATCCCCTCGTAGTAAGGGGGACTAGAAGTTAGACAAAGCCAACAAGATTCGGTTAAATTAGGACTTGATTGGTTAAGGGCCAGGTAAGCGCCTTGTATTAAGTTAAACAGTTGCTGATCTGGGCAGGGAATTTTAACTGCCCGAGAGGTCAGGGAGGTAGAGATAGGGCCGGGAGTTACCGGGTTACCGGAGTAGTTGGGGTTCTTTGCCGGCTCCCTGACTGAAAAAGTGTTAAATCAGATAGTACTTTGTTTGGCCCAAGGGGAGAGACAGGCTGGGATTCAACTTTTAATTTTACAGAGAAGATGAATCCTATGTCTTTTCCAGACCTATAGAATCGGAGGCTCCATGTTCTTCCTCTTACCCAATCTCGGGCCTGTTTTCCTTTTTCCGTGAAGGAAATATTTAAGGGGGCATATCCAGATGTGGAAAAGCGGCTATGTTTTACTGTAATGAGATCCCTTGAGGAGGAAGGTTCCCAATAAGCATCTCCAGTAGTCACACAGCCCCACTGTTTACAATAAAAATGATCAAATCCTCCACACTTTAGTGCTAGGCTTCTTATTCTACCATCTCGGGGACAGACATAGAACAGCGTTACTTTCAGTATAACCCGCGCCTTTTGGGTTTTTTTTTTTTTTGCGGTACTGGGGGTTGAACTCAGGGGCATTCTACCTCCGAGCTATACCCCCTGCCCTATTTTGTATTTTTTATTTTGAAACCGAGTCTCACTAAGTTGCGGAGTGCCTCACTTAGGTAGCTGAGGCTGGCCGCAAACCTGGATCCTCCGGTCTCAGCCTCCCGAATGCTGGGATTACAAGCGTGCGCCACCACGCCCGGCTGCCTTTTGGTTTTTACAACCAGTGTTTTCCCCCTCACTTTGCTATAATCCCCTTCTCATTTGAGGGAGATTATTTTCCTCTGGGATTTCTTGTAAAATATCTCATTCATCTAATCCCACTATTAGATCACAAATATCGGGGTTTAAATTTGGCCACCAAGTCCAATGGGGAGCAACTTTTGTAGTGCTCCACGCAATCTCTCCACTTTGAGAAACCACCAGCCAGGTCAGCCTGAGGGGAACATGGGGATTAGAGTCACAGTTACCCATCGGGATTAGCAGCAGACGTAGAGTTACGGTGAAGGCGAAGCTTGAGGGGATTCTCAGTCTTTTCCACATTCCAGGCTTCCGCAGATGGCGCTGTCTTGATGTGCAATGCATGGACCCAGGTACGAATGCCATCCACCCTTATAGCCATAGGGGTGGTCAGGAGGACGATGTAGGGTCCCTTCCACCGGGCTTCAAGGTTCCCAGCTCGATGTCATCTCACGTAAACTGAGTCCCCAACCTGGAACTGATGTGGCACTTGAAGGTCCCCCGGTCGATAGGCGTCAGCCAAGGGCTTCCACACCGTCTTCTGGATATGCTCGAGGGCTTTTAGTCTGCTAAGTAAAGTATGATTAGTAAAACATTCCAAAGTAGGCAGATACATGGAAGTTAAGGGGAGTGTGTGTTCCATACAATATCTCAAAGGGTGTCACATTTAGGGAGCCAGGAGTATTACGGGCCCTGAACAGGGCATAAGGAAGGAGGGCTGTCCAGTCTGTAACGCCAGTCTCTAAGGATAATTTTGTCATGGCCTCTTTTAGAGTTCTATTCATTCTTTCTACCTGTCCTGAACTTTGGGGTCTATAGGCACAATTTAATTTCCAATTTACCCCAAGGATCCTGGCCACATCCTGACTTACCTGAGCAACAAAGGCAGGTCCTTTGTCAGACCCAATTACCTTGGGAATCCCGAAGCGAGGAAAGATTTCTTCCAATATTTTTTTAGCCACCACTTGAGCAGTTTCTTTTTTTGTGGGGAAGGCTTCTACCCACCCGGAGAAAGTGTCCACCAACACTAGTAAGTATTTGTTTCCATACCTTGTAGGTCGTACTTTAGTGAAGTCGACTTCCCAGTAAGAGCCAGGTCAGTCCCCCCCAGAGCCTCTTTCCTTTTTCTACCTTGGAGGAAGCTGCATTTACTTTTTGACATGGGACACAGTTTTTTACAATCTAGTGGGCTAACTTCCCCAAGCCTAAGACGTAATAAGGGGACTCTCGGACCGTGGCCTTAAGATGCTTTCTCCAAAGTGAGTTAACTGATGTATCTATTTTAGGAATTCTATGGCCTCTTTTTCTGGCAGGATTTCTTTCCCTTCTGTACAATGTTGTGGGCTATACTTAGATAGACATGTTAAGTCCTCGGCTTTGTATGTCAGCTCAGGTGTGTCTAATGAAAGAATATTGAACCTGTGAGCCACATTTTTAGCTTCTCTGTCCGCCTTTTGATTTCCCAGGGCTACCTCTGATCTGTCCCTATGGTGGCCAGGACAGTGTACAATGGCAACCTTGAGAGGCTCATGTACAGCTTCTAGCAAATTTAGGATTTCATCTTTGTGTTTAATTTCTTTTCCAGCTGAGGTTAATAATCCCCTTTGTCGGTAGATGGCGCCATGCACGTGAGCTGTGGCAAAAGCATACCGGCTGTCTGTGAAAATATTAATTTTTTACCCTTTGCCATCTTTAGGGCCTGGGTTAAGGCAATCAACTCTGTCTTTTGGGCCGAGGTTCCCTCTGGCAGGCTGCTGGCCCATATTACCTCTTCTGAGTCCACCACTGCCGCCCCCACCAGTCTTTTGCCTTCTACAACATAACTGTATACCATCAGTATACCATGTGAGCTCGGTGTCAGGAAGAGGCTGGTCGCTGAGATCTCGCTGAACTCCCGTTTCTTCTGCCAGTATCTCCTGGCAAGTGTGGAGTACTTTGGTAGTTTCTCCCTCCACATCAGGCAGCAAGGTGGCCGGGTTTAGAGTGGTGGTGGTGGTGGTGGGGGCGAACTGGATTTGTTCCTTGTTGAGAAGGAGGCTTTGGTAATGGGTCATTCTGGCATTGGACAGCCATCTTTCAGGCGGCTGGCGAACGATGCTCTCTAAGGCATGGGGTACCACTACCGTCAGCTTTTGTCCCAGAGTTAGTTTATCAGCATCTTTAACCAAAAGTGCCACAGCGGAGATGGACTTCAGGCAGGCTGGCCAACCTCTGGCGACTGAGTCCAGTTTCTTGGACAGATATGCCACTGGCCGCTCCCATGGTCCTAATGCCTGAGTCAGCACCCCTTGAGCTACTCTCCCTTGTTCATCAACAAAGAGAGTGAAAGGCTTAGTTTTATCTGGCAGGGCCAAAGCTGGGGCAGACAACAAGGCTCGTTTAATGTTATCAAAAGCTTCCTGTTGTTCTTTTTTCCCAGATGAAAGGGGAGTTTCCTTTAGTTAAGGGGTACAAAGGAGCTGCCAAAGTGGCAAAGCCAGGTATCCAGAGCTGGCAAAATCTGGCGGTGCCCAAGAATTCTCTCACCTGTCTCGGTGACCTGGGTATCGGAATCTGAGTCACTGTCCGCTTTCTGGCTTCCGTTAGCCACCTTTTTCCTTCTTTTAGGGTGAATCCTAGGTAAGTCACCTGCTGCTGACAGATCTGGGCCTTTTTTGCCGATGCCCTATAGCCGAGCGCAGACAGTTCCTTCAGGAGCTCTTCAGTTCCCTGACGGCACTCATCTGTGGTGGATCCAGCTAGAAAGAGATCATCAACATATTGGAGCAGAGTTACCTGAGGATGGGAAGTCCTGAACGGGGTCAGGTCTTGATGTAAAGCCTCATCGAAGAGGGTTGGGGAATTTTTGAATCCTTGAGGCAGTCTGGTCCAAGTCAGCTGTTGAGTGGCCCCCGAGTTTAGATCTTTCCATTCAAAAGCGAATATGCCTTGACTAGAAGTATGGAGTCAGAGAGAAAAGAAAGCATCTTTCAAATCCAAAATGGTAAAGAAGGTGTGGTCAGGCAGCAAGGAGCTTAACAAATTGTAGGGATTAGGAACGGTGGGGTGTATATCCTGTACCCTCTTGTTAACTTCCCATAAATCTTGAACAGGGCGGTAGTCTCCAGTTCCCGGCTTCTTTTCCGGTAGCAAGGGGGTGTTCCAGGGCGATTTGCAGGGCACCAGTATGCCCAGCTTTAACAAGCGCTGTATGTGGGTGAATGCTTTCCCTTGCTTCCCTGCTCATGGGATATTGTCAAACAGCTATAGGCTCTGCAGAAGCTTTTAACTCTATTATCGGGCGCCCCAGGCTGAACCTTCAGCCATGAGGCCCCAATAAAAGACGCCGGCTAAAAGCTGCTGGTTCGAACCTCTTTTATTATCTCTCTCTCTTTTCTGGGATCAAAGGTTTTACACACACGATAACAAACACAGTGCTGAGGTCGTCTTTCCAAATAGTGCTTTTCCTACAGACTTCCAATAACCCCTCT